>CM058235.1:4584582-4763701 GCA_030180135.1 Orychophragmus violaceus | reverse complement strand
TTATGGTGAATCAATAATTTAGGATTTGGAGTTTATAATTTAGGGTTTGAAGTTTAGAGTATAGAGTTTATTCATTATGGTTAGATTTTTTTTTTTAGGGTTTAGGGTCCAAGATAAAGTAATATGAAAGATGGTTTAGGGTTTAGGGTAACCATATACCCTGAACCATATTTCCTTAATCTAAGTCCTAAACAATATTTTATTAATCTAAACCCTAAACATTTATTATCGAAAACCAAACAAAATCTAAACTAAAGTGAATCTTGATTAGTTTTATTTCTTTTTTCTAAACTCTAAATCATAAACCATAAACCATACACCCAAAACTTTATATTCATTAGCAAAGTGTAACAATGACAAAGCATAAGTTATGATTAATGGCTTTATTTATATTTATAAGTTATGATTAAGCCTTAAGGTTTAGAGTATAATTTATAGTTTGTAGTTTAGGGTTTGAGAATTTATTTTTAAGTTGGTTTTAAAATTTAGATTTAGAAAATAAGAAATATTTCTGCAAGTGTTGAATCTTAGTTTTAATAATGTTAAAGTAATTAAAGTTTTAATAATTAAATTTTTATTTATAATTTAGGGCTTTAGGGTTCGTTTTAGGGTCTGTAGTATTATTTTGTGACTATTTTAACGACTAATTTGCATCTAATGTACGACTTATTTGGCGAATACCAATAACAATCGCTATATGGTCGCTAATTTAGCGACTAATTTATGACTTAAAAATTGAGATCGCAATTTAGCGACTAAAGATCGACTATTCTCTATTAGTCACAATATCAGTCGCAACTACGTCGTCGGTAGATAGTCACAAAATTTAAGAACTGTTAATTAAGTTGCAACTCGAGTCGCAAAAAAACATGTTTTCTTGTAGTGAACAATTACTTCTCTTTCAATTGGTTCTTCGTACTTGATGGAGTCCTATCCACGCATTGTTATAGATATGATAAGTATATGAAGAGTCCAAGAATTTAACGACTTACTTCCTCTTTTTAACACTATATATTACATATTTGGATATATTCTTTTGTTGTTTAGTTGACGACTTAGTCATCTTCAAGTAATTAAGATGAGGTGATCAAATATATATATATATAGGTGAATATCTCTTTTGGTCAAAATAATCAATAATTTGCAGTTTTGCACTGTTCGATGTTCTAGTTTGGCTTTAAAACATTCATCCAAACTACATCTTTGATAGTGCTATTACAGTACTACCATGCATGTTATTATACATATGTATATATCATGAATAGCGGTATTCCAAAATAGGACGTTAAACCAACTTCACGAGAATTTCAAATAATGTACATAAATCACAATCAACAAATTTATTATACACCATTCAAATTTTTGATGTGTCTATGTTTTCATGCATTTAAAGAGTTGTTTAGTTCATGTTTTGGTTTGATTTGGCTTTCCTTCTTAGCTTTTCCATGATCTTTTGTGTTGCATTTAGAGTTTAGGCATCTAGGACTAGGAGTTTGTGTTTTGGTTTGTTTTGGTGTGTTCTAGGTTGCTTTTAGGTGCAAAAGAAGTTGTTGTGGGAGCTTGGAGCATTGGGAGATAATGAAGTGTGGAAGAGTACAAGGACAGGTCGCAGAGGAGCTTGTTGCGGTTACCCTTGCGGTTCCACACAAACCGCAAACGTCGCCCCAGATCAAGCCGAGGATGTTCGCGGTTTGGCTCGCGGGTTAGGCACAAACCGCGAGAGCTACCTAACCCAGGCGTACGAGCTCGCGGTCAAGCCCGCGGCGATGGACCAAACCGCGAGAGATGGACGAACGAGAACCGTAACGATTCGCGGTTGGCGTCGCGGTGAGATGCAAACCGCGACTGCTACCCAGATTTCATCCGGTATAGCTCGCGGTTGGTGTAGCGGTTGGGCCCAAACCGCGAGCTCTCCCAGAACCGTTGACCAGCGTGATTTTGACCAGTTTTACCCAGTGGATCCGGGTCAATACCCGGTTTGTCCCGGGTTGACCCGGTTCCGAACACTGTTCACTATTTAAGTCTAAAACCTAATTTTTGGAGACCCTTAAGCTTGTTTTTGGTTCTAAGTTCTTGTAAGACAAAAGTTTAATATTTTCTTAATCTAAGACTTGTTTTGTTTTGATTCTTCATCTCTTTTCTTTAATCCTTCACAAATCATTATGCTTAACATCTTTCTTATGGATTTTGTTGGGCTAAGCATGATTTGTGAGTAGTTTCATTCAAGGATTATGGGTTAGGTAGATTAGGGCCATTTAGAGTGAATCAAGGATGTTTAAAGCTTATTTATGATTGATCTCACCCTTCTAGATGTGCTTAGTGCTAGATTATCCATGATCAAGTTAATCTAGATCCTTAGGCTTTTGTTGCACACCAAGTGTTTGATGAAATGCAAGTTAGAGTCTTCTAGGGAATTTTCATATTCTAGCTCATGAGAATGAATGTTTAGAATGATTATTAGCTTATGGAACTTGATTGTTAATGCTTGCCTTGTCTTATTTCAAAAATGAGAATTTGATCTTGAAATGTGATTAGGGAAAGTGATTAGTGCCAAGAAATTGGATTAGTCAATTGTTAATGTTCCTAGCTTGGGATTTGCTTCTTGATTGATTGTTTAGGCATCCTTGTTAGCTCTAGATGGTTCTAATCATTGACCTTAGCCCATAAGCCTTGTCTTCTTTATTTGATTATCTTTGTTTTATCTTGATTAGTGATCTCTTGCTTGATTGATTGTTTAGTCTTTGTTAATTTGCTTAGAATTGTTATGATCTCAGTTTGAACTGGTATAACTTGGCTTTTAAGGTTGGGTGAATTCTTTTTGGTCTTTTTCACTCCCAATTGGTTCGATATCTCAAGACTACGCGATCAGCTTGAGGGATTGATACCTCGGGAATTAGACAAAATTCCTGTTATCAATTTGGCGCCGTTGCCATTTTGGGAACTTGGATAGATCAATTCGATTTCCTTTCCTATTTAGATCAAGTTTTGGTTACTAATTTTGCTTCTTCATCTCTCTTTGATGTCAGGTGCATGAACTTGCGGAGCAGAGGTCCTACAGATTTGGTTGCGCGGGTTTCAGATATCAAAGCACTAGAAAGACAGTTAGCAAGAGAGAGAAGGGCACTAGAAAGAGCTGTTCACTTAGAGAGACTCGGGTTGGAACAGGAAGTAGTTCAGCCTTTGCTTGAGCCTCAAGAGCAGCCAGTTATGGATTTAGAGGGTCATCAGGACCAGCAAGGCCAACAGGGCCATCAAGAACAGCATCAACAGGATGCGGATGCTAGAGATGCACAGGGACACAGGATCCCGGCTCATCGTGAGAGACCAGCTCGAGCCATTGGTGATGGAGATACACCCGACACCAACGCTATTCGGCGGGGTATCATTCCACCACCTGTGAACAATAACAACTTTGAAATCAGAGCCATGGTAATGAATATGGTGCAGAACAACCAATTCCATGGACTTTCCTCAGAAGATCCATTGAAGCACTTGGACACATTCGACAAAATCTGTGATACTACAAGACTCAATGGTGTGACGGATGAGGGTCTCAAGATGCGCCTCTTTGTATTCTCCTTGGCAGATAAAGCCAAAGATTGGGAGAGCACTATTCCTCCAGGGTCTATCACTACATGGGCAGATCTCAAGAAGGCTTTCTTGAAGAAATTCTTTTCACCTACAAGAACCGCCCGCTTTCGCAATGAACTATCTGGTTTTGTGCAGAGAAACAATGAGACTTTTGCTGAGGCTTGGGACAGGTTCACTAAGCTCACCACTCAATGCCCCCACCATGGATTCACCAAAGAGACACTGCTCAGTAACCTCTACAGAGGAGTGCTTCCTAGGATGAGGGCAATGCTGGATTCTTGCAGTAATGGTCACTTCTTAGGAAAGGGAGTTGATGAGGCTATGGAATTGATTGAGAACTTGGCCACAAGTGATGGGAATTACAATGAGGACTACGAGAGGACTCCTAGAGGATCATCTTCAATGGATGAGAAGTATGAGAAGGAAATCAAGTCTCTAAATGACAAGATAGACAAGATGATCTCATCCAACCAAAAGCAAATAAGCTTTGTGGAGAACTATGATGACTCCCCACCAGTCCTATTCAGTGTTGAAGGAGATATGACCCAAGAAGAGATCAATTTCATTGCTGGCCAAGGGGGTTTCAATAGGGGTTTCAATCCAAACTACAGGAATCACCCCAACTTCTCTTACAGAAATCCCAATGTTGCCAACCCACAGGATCAGGTTTATCCTCAAGCTCAAACACAACCCCAAGCTCAACAACAAGGGCAACAAGGCTTCACACAACCTCAGCAACAAAAGCCTTTTGTCCCTTATACTAATCAGCAAGGGTTTGCCAACAAACCACAGTTTCAGAGTCAACAACCCTTTGTCCCCAAGCCACAATACCCTCCACCCGGATTTAACCAACAACAACCACAAGCCTCTTCTTCTTCAGGTTTGGACAGTGAGTTGAAGGGTATGATGCAGCAACTACTTCAGGGACAAGCCTCAGGAGCTATGGAAGTTCGAGATTTGAAGAATGAGTTGCAGAGTTTGACATCTAGGGTCACCAACATGGAGAACAGAAATGCTTCAACCTCTAGAACTCAAGGAACTCTACCCGGAAAATCTGAGCAAAACCCAAAGGAGTATATCAATGCCATAACATTGAGAAGTGGTAAAGAGCTGCAACCTCATCAAGTTCCCAAGCCTAAAGTGATTCCTCAACTCAATGAGGACATTGAAGTTCAAGAGGGGGAGGAGAATTCTGCTCTCAACAGAGAAAGTGAATGTGAGATTGCCAAGAGAAAGGGAAAGGCTGTGGTAGAAGAAGTAGTGGAAGAGGCACCCAAGAAGAAAGCTAGTGAGTTTGTTCCACCTCCCTATGAACCCAAGTTACCCTTTCCGGGCAGATTCAAAAAGCAGCTCTTAGAGAAGTATAAAGCTCTTTTTGAAAAACAGATGAAGAATGTAGAGCTCACAATGCCCTTGATAGATGCATTTCTACTTGTTCCTCAATACAACAAGTTCTTAAAGGATGCCATTAAGGAAAGAACTAAGGAGGTGCAGGGTATGGTCATGCTTACTCATGAGTGTAGTGCATTCATTCAAAGGAGCATTGTCCCTAAGAAGCTTGAAGATCCGGGCAGTTTCACTTTACCATGTGCTATTGGTCCCTTCAGATTTGAGAGTTGCTTGTGTGACCTTGGTGCAAGTGCTAGTCTAATGCCTTTCTCAGTAGCCAAGAGGCTGGGCTTCTCTACCTACAAAGCTTGTAGGATCTCCTTGGTGTTGGCTGATAGATCGATTAGATATCCTATTGGTCTATTAGAGGATCTCCCGGTAAAAGTGGGAGGATTTGAGGTTCCAACAGACTTTATTGTGTTAGAGATGGATGAAGAGCCAAAGGATCCTCTTATTCTTGGGAGACCATTCCTTGCCACAGCTGGTGCTATAATTGATGTCAAGAAAGGGAAGATTGATCTCAACCTAGGGAAAGACATAGTACTCAAGTTTGACATCAACAAGGTGATGAAGAAGCCAACCATACAGGGGCAGCTATTTTACATTGAGACTATGGATATGCTAGCTGATGAACTTCTTGAAGAATTGAATATGCATGATCCATTGGAAGTGGCTCTAACAAAGGAATGTGGAGAGTATGGTTATCTCAGAGAGGAGAGTTGGGCTTACATGAAAGCTCTCGATTCACACAAACCTCTGCAAGGAGAAGTTGATTACATTGAGTTGGGGTCAGATTCAGTTGGCGAAAAGACAGAGGTCTTCACAGTGGGTAAGGGAGCTGAAGGCGCCTATGAGACTGAGGTTGTAAGGGAGCAGTTTGCAACTGATGACTGGAGTGAGCTCAAGGCACCGAATATTGAGTTAAAGCCCCTTCCGCGGGGGCTTCGGTATGCATTTCTTGGTCCTAATTCCACTTACCCTGTCATTGTCAATGAATTGTTGAGTGATGATGAATTGATTGCCTTGACCACTGAGTTGAAAAAGTTTAGGAAGGCTATAGGCTATTCTCTTGAAGATATAAAAGGGCTGTCACCTAGTTTATGTACCCATAGGATTCATCTTGAAAACGAATCTATGTCCTCAATTGAACATCAGAGAAGATTGAATCCTAATCTTAAAGAGGTAGTAAAGAAAGAAATCCTTAAGCTTCTTGATGCTGGTATAATTTACCCAATTTCGGACAGCACGTGGGTCTCTCCCGTGCACTGTGTCCCGAAAAAGGGAGGGATTACTGTAGTAAAAAATGATAACAATGAGCTAATCCCCACTAGGACCATCACAGGACACAGGATGTGCATAGACTATAGGAAACTCAATGCAGCCTCTAGGAAAGATCACTTCCCTTTGCCTTTTATTGATCAGATGTTAGAAAGGCTTGCTTGCCACCCTTTTTACTGTTTTCTCGATGGGTACAGTGGGTTCTTTCAGATCCCGATACATCCCAATGATCAGGAGAAAACGACATTCACTTGTCCTTATGGTACCTTCGCATATCGAAGGATGCCATTTGGCTTGTGTAATGCACCAGCTACTTTCCAGCGGTGCATGATGTCTATTTTCTCAGATCTTATCGAGGACATTGTAGAAGTCTTTATGGATGATTTCTCTGTGTATGGCTCTTCGTTCTCCTCTTGTTTGTTGAACTTGTGCAGGGTACTGAAACGATGTGAGGAGACAAACTTGGTGCTCAATTGGGAGAAGTGCCACTTCATGGTGACAGAAGGAATTGTGTTGGGTCACAAGATTTCAGAGAAGGGTATTGAGGTGGACAAGGCCAAGATAGAGGTTATGACAAGTCTTCAGCCACCAAACTCAGTTAGAGGGATCAGAAGTTTCTTGGGACATGCTGGTTTCTACAGACGGTTCATCAAGGACTTCTCCAAGATTGCTAGGCCACTCACTCGGTTGCTGTGTAAGGAAGCTGACTTTGTGTTTGACGAGGAGTGTTTGGATGCCTTCCACAGGATTAAGGAAGCCTTGATTAGTGCTCCAATTGTACAAGCTCCTGACTGGGATTTGCCTTTTGAGATCATGTGCGATGCAAGTGATTATGCAGTTGGAGCAGTTCTGGGGCAGAGGAAAGACAAGAAACTCCATGTCATATACTATGCTAGTAGGACATTGGATGACGCTCAAGTGAAGTATGCAACAACTGAGAAGGAGCTTCTTGCTGTGGTTTTTGCCTTTGAGAAGTTTAGATCATACTTGGTTGGGTCTAAGGTAGTGGTGTACACGGATCACGCTGCGTTGAGGTATTTGCTTGCCAAGAAGGATGCCAAGCCAAGGCTTCTAAGATGGATCTTGCTGCTACAGGAATTTGACTTGGAGATCAAAGATAAGAAGGGTATAGAGAATGGAGTGGCAGATCATCTTTCAAGGCTGCGAATCGAGGATGGTATTCCCATTGATGATTCACTTCCTGAAGAGCAGTTGATGGCTGTTAAGACCGTGAGAGAAGCTCATGAAACAAGGCAGAAGTTGGAGGCGGCTAACTCTCTTGATGATAAGGAGCCATGGTATGCTGATCTTGTAAACTACTTAGCTTGTGGGAAAGAACCTCCAAATCTTGACAGCTACCAAAGAAAGAAGTTCTTTCGGGATGTCAATAGGTACTACTGGGATGAGCCATATCTCTATACCTTATGCAAAGATCAACTCTACAGAAGATGTGTAGCAGATGAGGAGGTGGAAGGGATCCTACTACATTGTCATGGATCACCCTATGGAGGTCACTTTGCCACATTCAAAACTGTTCAAAAGGCCCTACAAGCTGGTTTTTGGTGGCCAACAATGTTTAAGGATGCTCAGACCTTCATCACAAAGTGTGATCCATGCCAAAGAAAGGGAAACATAAGCAAGAGGAATGAGATGCCTCAGAACCCAATTCTGGAGGTAGAAGTGTTTGATGTGTGGGGAATAGACTTCATGGGGCCATTTCCTTCCTCTTATGGGAACAACTATATCTTGGTGGCTGTGGATTATGTATCCAAATGGGTTGAAGCAGTGGCAAGCCCCACCAATGACTCTAAGGTTGTAATCAAGCTCTTCAAAAGCATAATATTCCCGAGGTTTGGAGTTCCAAGAGTAGTGATTAGTGATGGAGGATCTCATTTCATCAACAAGTTGTTTGAAGGCCTCTTGAAGAAGTATGGAGTTAAGCACAAGGTAGCAACTCCATATCACCCTCAAACAAGTGGACAAGTTGAAGTGTCCAACCGGCAAATCAAGGCTATCTTAGAGAAGACTGTTGGAGCTTCAAGGAAGGATTGGTCCAAGAAGCTTGATGATGCTTTGTGGGCTTATAGAACAGCATTCAAAACTCCCCTTGGAACCACTCCTTTCAATATGCTGTATGGGAAGTCTTGCCATCTACCAGTTGAGGTTGAGTATAAAGCTATGTGGGCTGTCAAGTTGCTGAACTTTGACATCAAAACCGCAACTGAGAAGAGATTGATTCAGCTTAATGAATTGGATGAGATAAGACTTGAGGCTTTTGAAAGCTCAAAGATCTACAAAGAAAGAACCAAGCTCTTCCATGACAAGCTGATACTGAAGAGAGAGTTCAAAGAAGGTGATCTTGTGCTTCTGTTTAACTCCCGGTTGAAGCTGTTTCCCGGGAAGCTCAAGTCTCGATGGTCGGGACCTTTCAAGGTAAAGGAGGTAAGACCTTATGGAGCAGTTGTCCTGTGGGGAAAGTCAGGAGAAGAGTTCACCGTCAATGGTCAACGCCTCAAGCACTACTCAGCTTCAGAGGCTATAGAGGAAGGGACCTCGGTTCTACTCTCTAGCCCTCCAACCGCCTAAAAACCCGGTTTGAAAAGTCGAGCTTACCGACTTTAAACAAAAGCGCACTTGGGAGACATTCCCATGTTTACCCTTGTACATATGATGATTTTCCTGTTATTTTTGAAGTTCTTCTTTTAGTTTTTCATGTTTTCAGGTGATAGGATTGGTCAAGATAGGTTGTTGGCACGATTGAGGGTTGTCTGAGCTCGGACCAGTCTCTCGCGGTCACGATTCGCGGTTTACGCCGCGGTATAGGCCAAACCGCGAGAGTCATATGCAAACCGCCCGACTTATATTGCGGTCACCGTCGCGGTAAGGTCCCAGACCGCGAGACAGCCCAGCAACTGTCCGAGTGAAGTCGCGGTTCATGTCGCGGTTTAGACTCGCGGTTTAAACCGCAACCGCGAGCGTCGATACAAAATCGCCCGAGCATTGTCGCGGTTTGCCTCGCGGGCAAGGCCAAACCGCGAGACGCCTCCCAGGTAAGTCTTCCTCCCGAACTCGGCCCCTTAACCGGATTTGAACCAATTTTTGGCGATTTTAACCAACCAAAACCAAAAATCCCCTTGTTTTCTCCTCCTCCCACGACATTTCTCCCATTCTTCTTCCCAAAAACACAACTTTTTCTCTCAAGAACAAACTCTCTCAACTCTTATCTATTTCTCAAATCAACTTGGTTTTCAAAGGTTTTTAGCTCAATTTTCATCATTTCTAAGGCTCTATTTCACCCTCTAGCTATCTACTCCATCCATTCATCAACAAATCAAGGTAAAACTCTCAAATCCTTTAGTGATTTTCGAGTTTGAAAAGTGCAAATTTTTGAACTTCAAATTTAGACTTGATTTCTTGTTGATAATGCTTGAGAATGATCCCCAAGGTCGTTTAGATGAATGCCCATCACCAATTTCACTCTAGGAATGCATAAATTTGAATTTTGGTGAATTAGGGTTCTTGAGTATTTGGAATTTCAAAAATTTTGGGGGAATTCTTGTTTGATGGTTTCTATGGATTCATTAGGATGCTAGTAGCCTATGCTTGAGAGACTACTTGATTTGCTTGAACTTCACTTCACAAAATTTTTGAAATTGCATGAGAGACTCTCTTTGAAAGGTGAAATTGGGTTTGAAGTTGAGTAGGGATTTGATATGGATTTGATTGTATGCTTGAATGCTTGTGGGAAGTTTATTTGATGCTTGGCAACTTGTGTGATTATCAAATTTGAAAAAGGTCACTTGTTAAGCAATTTGCCAATGTGATCAATCTTGGAGATAAAGAGAATGTCTTGTGGCTTTGTGCATTGATATTGGCTTATATTGCTTGTTGAGATGAATGTGTTGGTGGATTGAATTTTATACTAAGACATCTCCGAGCTTTGTTGTTTTGTAGGGACATTATGGTCACCACACGACAACGAGCCAATGCACCGCAAGACAGGGGAAAGGCGAAAGTTGTTGAGGCACCGGTTCAACAGCCAAGTAAGAAGAAAAAAAAGTGAAAGTTCTGGCACGAAGAAGAAAGACTCCGCGCCAAGGGACAAGTCTAAACTTCCATCTGTCAAGAGGCTGTATGAACACCTCAACAAAATGACATGGATTCCAACGAGGTTTGGGGATTCTGAGACACTTGCCAAGCTCGGGATATTGGAGGATGTGCGTGACCTTCTACGCGTGCTCAACTTGGACTGCCTTATAAGCATGGCTCACCCCACTTACCAGGATGTGGCGAGCCAGTTCTTAGCCTCCCTCGAGATAACTAAGGATGCCCACGAGCTGTATGGTGATGCTGGATATGGGATCCTCTCTTACAAGATCAACGGAGAGGATTATGAGACCACTTTTGAGGATTTAGAGGAGATCTTTGGGTTTAGAGATAAGCAGCTTACCGAGGTTCCTTGGGTTCCAGGATTATCAGCTGCTGCTTGGGCAATCATGGGAGTAGGGGTTTGGCGGCCGGGCCGCAGCAAGAGCTCACATATAGGCCATCCCGGGATCCGTTATATCCACCAGCTTTTAGCCAACACACTATATGCCAGACATGATCTGGGAGGACCCTTAGATGAGGAAATGGGGTTGATGGCATGGATGATGGCCCAGTACCTCCCGCTACCGAATCTGCAGGGAGATGCACTAGCGGATTTTCCCAGCCTCGGCTCTGCCGGACTGTTTGCCAACCGGTTGTTATACTACCAATGGTGGGCATGGTCCACAACTGATAAGGATCCCAAGATGCGCATTGGCGGCCTCATTACGCCCATCCTGATGCAGAAGGGGATTGATTTGGGTGTACAAACGTGTGGATATGAGTTGATGAACATATCTTACTTGAGGAAGCATCACTTCCTGTATTCTCGGATGACCATGAGGTTCGCTTACACATTCTATGTGCGCCGCTCCGAGACAGCAAGAGTTATCCTCCCGAACACCACTATCACGACGCTCTCTGACCCGGAAAACCTCCGGTTTGTCTTGGATGCTTCACTACTCCTCACTGAGGCCGACGAGATGATGGATCGCATTCATGCTTCAAAGAGGAGAAGGAATAATTCCTCCCAAGCTGAGATTGATGAAGGGATACTTGATGACCTTGAGGAGCTTGTGGAAGAAGACTCTCCGGAGCATATCTACGGTAGTGCGCGATACCACTTCCAGCCTTATATGCAAGCTCTTCCACCGGGCCCGATCCGTGATGCGCATGGTCATATCAGTGTACTCCAACGATGGAACAAGTTCCAGGACAGGATTAACATGAGGGTGATACAGAGCTGCAAGGACATGAAGAAGGGGTATGACGAGCTGAAGAGAGGTTATGACCACATGAAAGAAGGGTGCAAGCTGATGCAGCGGCAGCTCAAATCCCTCACGGATAAGCTTAACTGTGCCTCATCAGCAGCGGATGCCTCGGCGGGACAGCCCATGCCTATGCAAATGCCGGAATTCGATTTTGATCAGCCTCCAGTAGCGAGGAGACACTCCTATCAAGGAGAAGGAGCATCGAGCTCAGCCCCCAGACAGCGTCACAGATCCTCCATCAGCGGCCCGAGATACAGCGCTCGTTATTCACCGGAGCTTCCTGACAAATCATCCAGCAACGAGTCTCCATCGCTCTCTTCTCCACCACCTCGGGAACCATCTCCCGAGTCTGAGACCTTTTGAGGTACCACCCTAGCACCATTTTGTAAATACTTGCATTTAGATTTTCTTTTTGTTTCTTTTGAGTCTCTTTCTCAAGTTTACTTTCACACCGAGACGGTGTGAGGTAAGTTTGGGGGAGAGACTAGTCGCTAATCTTGTGTTCTTTGTTCTTAGTCTTGTTTTTAATCTTATTTGAGTCTCATGCATCTAAGGCATAGAAAAACCAAAAAAAATTGAAAAATTTCAAAAAAAAAAAAAAAAAATATTTTACAAAAAGAAGCATGTAGGATTGAGTCTAGTTAGTAGTTTAGGATTCATGCATTGGGGACAATGATGATTTTGCCTTGTAGAGGCTCACCAATTAAGTTGCTTGTTGCTTTGATTGATTTTCAAAACAAAGGAAAACCCATTGCTTGACTTTGAGATTCCGAAATTCCCTATCCTTGTGAAGCTCGCATGAACTTAGCTCAATTCTATGATATTGGACTTAATTTGAATTTTGAAATATCTTGCTTAGGGGCTTGAAATGCAATCCCATGGTCCTTGCCCGAGTTATACTTTCCCCTTTACCACTCTTTTGTTTAACTCGGGCAACCATTGATCTTATGATCATGGCTTCCCCTACCCAATGAACCCAAACCTTTCCTTGAAGCCAAAGTGATTTGTGAGTGAGGCCTGTTCTTGATAGCTTTTGGCATGTGCAAAAACTTGAGAGTATCGGGAACGACAATGGTCTTTTCTCATTTTAGCTAGCTCTATTTGCCATAAGAGTCTAGCATTAGGATGGGAAATAAGTTTGGGGGAGAGATGAGAGTTGTTTTGGGAATGAAAAGGATCAATGAAAAGTGTTTCAAAAAGGTTCAAAAGAAAAAGTGAAGTCACTAGGAAATCAAGTAAGAAGAGAGCATTGTGCAAAAAGAAAGAAAAAGAAGTAAGGCCCCTAGATTGAAGCAAAATGAAAAGAAAGAAAAATCAAGTGTTAAGAGGGGTTAGTTATGAAAGAGTTTGCTCATGTTTGAAAAAGAGAAAGATCAACTAAGTGTTTCCTAGTGACAAAGAAAAAGAAAGAAAAGAGCTAAAGGGGTGAGTGTTTGGGTAAAGATTGATCATGAGTTGGGGGTTTGGTGAGTGTTTATCTTTCATGGCGGGATTGTTTAGAGAAGTCTTCTAGGAATTGGGTAGAACAATGAGAAAAGAACTTTGTATGCATGAATTGTTCCCTTTCTTAGATAGATTTTGTGTAATGCCAATTGCTCCTATTCTTGAGAGTTAACCACCCCAAAAGAAACTCCTCTAAGCCACCTCAAATAGCCTTTCTTGAACCTTGCCAATTGGGATTGATTGATTGCCCCTTTGTGAGATCGCACTTAACTTCTTAATGAATGTAAGGAATTGAGTTGATGATTGCTTGTGTTCTATAGGATCTCGGGAGTTGGAGTAGGGATTGAGGGAACGGTAATGTGGAAGTACATGGATAGTTAATGGGATTAGAGCAACTTGTAACTTCTTTGAAAGATCTTGTATCTTGTTGTGAGTCTTGTGGTTTTGAGTTCCCACCTTCAAACCTTTCTCCCAAATGGATTGATTGTCTTATGCTTGCTTGTGGACAAGCAAGATTCAAGTTTGGGGGAATTGATGTGTCTATGTTTTCATGCATTTAAAGAGTTGTTTAGTTCATGTTTTGGTTTGATTTGGCTTTCCTTCTTAGCTTTTCCATGATCTTTTGTGTTGCATTTAGAGTTTAGGCATCTAGGACTAGGAGTTTGTGTTTTGGTTTGTTTTGGTGTGTTCTAGGTTGCTTTTAGGTGCAAAAGAAGTTGTTGTGGGAGCTTGGAGCATTGGGAGATAATGAAGTGTGGAAGAGTACAAGGACAGGTCGCAGAGGAGCTTGTTGCGGTTACCCTTGCGGTTCCACACAAACCGCAAACGTCGCCCCAGATCAAGCCGAGGATGTTCGCGGTTTGGCTCGCGGGTTAGGCACAAACCGCGAGAGCTACCTAACCCAGGCGTACGAGCTCGCGGTCAAGCCCGCGGCGATGGACCAAACCGCGAGAGATGGACGAACGAGAACCGTAACGATTCGCGGTTGGCGTCGCGGTGGGATGCAAACCGCGACTGCTACCCAGATTTCATCCGGTATAGCTCGCGGTTGGTGTAGCGGTTGGGCCCAAACCGCGAGCTCTCCCAGAACCGTTGACCAGCGTGATTTTGACCAGTTTTACCCAGTGGATCCGGGTCAATACCCGGTTTGTCCCGGGTTGACCCGGTTCCGAACACTGTTCACTATTTAAGTCTAAAACCTAATTTTTGGAGACCCTTAAGCTTGTTTTTGGTTCTAAGTTCTTGTAAGACAAAATTTTAATATTTTCTTAATCTAAGACTTGTTTTGTTTTGATTCTTCATCTCTTTTCTTTAATCCTTCACAAATCATTATGCTTAACATCTTTCTTATGGATTTTGTTGGGCTAAGCATGATTTGTGAGTAGTTTCATTCAAGGATTATGGGTTAGGTAGATTAGGGCCATTTAGAGTGAATCAAGGATGTTTAAAGCTTATTTATGATTGATCTCACCCTTCTAGATGTGCTTAGTGCTAGATTATCCATGATCAAGTTAATCTAGATCCTTAGGCTTTTGTTGCACACCAAGTGTTTGATGAAATGCAAGTTAGAGTCTTCTAGGGAATTTTCATATTCTAGCTCATGAGAATGAATGTTTAGAATGATTATTAGCTTATGGAACTTGATTGTTAATGCTTGCCTTGTCTTATTTCACAAATGAGAATTTGATCTTGAAATGTGATTAGGGAAAGTGATTAGTGCCAAGAAATTGGATTAGTCAATTGTTAATGTTCCTAGCTTGGGATTTGCTTCTTGATTGATTGTTTAGGCATCCTTGTTAGCTCTAGATGGTTCTAATCATTGACCTTAGCCCATAAGCCTTGTCTTCTTTATTTGATTATCTTTGTTTTATCTTGATTAGTGATCTCTTGCTTGATTGATTGTTTAGTCTTTGTTAATTTGCTTAGAATTGTTATGATCTCAGTTTGAACTGGTATAACTTGGCTTTTAAGGTTGGGTGAATTCTTTTTGGTCTTTTTCACTCCCAATTGGTTCGATATCTCAAGACTACGCGATCAGCTTGAGGGATTGATACCTCGGGAATTAGACAAAATTCCTGTTATCAATTTTATAAGCTTCACAAAACTAAGAATTTTCACAGAAAGTAAATAATGGGAATTTTTGAACATTTTACATCATTCTAAAATGATATGAAACACCGAAGCTCAGCAACCTCCTCCGCCTCCGCCTCCACCTCCACCACCACCACCTCCTCCTCCTCCTCCACCGCCACCTCCATCACAACCACCAGCACCGCCTCCATCACCGCCACCTCCGCCACCACTATTCATAACCCCTCCATGACCCCCAGAATAACGCCTACCTCTTCGACCTCTCTCTCCGCCGCTGCCTTCCTCTCCTCCTCCGCCTTCTCTGCCATCACCACCCCCAGTTAAGGCCACAATAAATATCAAAACACTAAAAAAAGAAGCAAAAGCTATGATGATTATTACCCAAATTTCCATCTTAAGCAAAATCTCTACATATAATTATCTCCACTTATATGCAGTGTTCTAAAAAGCGGTCTAGACGGCCGCTTAGGCGGAGCTTAGGCGCTAGGCGGTCCTTGACCGTGGCGATTTTCTTCTAAGCGTTAGAATTAAGCGTTTATATTATTAAGCGGATTTAGGCGGTCCTAGGCGGGTCTAGGCGGTCCTAAGCGGGTCTAGGTGGTCCTAGGCGGTCTACACAATCTTTAACTAATTATCATTTGATTTTTAAATTTTGTGTTTATTTCAGTCTAATTTTAAAATTTTATTACATATAATTAAATTTATAAGTTTTAATTCATAAATTAATGGTTATCAATATAAAAAATATCGTAATTTTAACAGATTTTGATAGCAAATATCGCGTGGTGATAAATTTAACTATTTTTTTGTTATTTCGATGTAATTTGATGTATAAATCTATTTTTAAGATTACAAATATTTAAATTCTATAATGTATATAGTAAAATACATATAAAATATATAATTTTCTTTTATAAACGTCTAAACCACCTAAAATCGCCTAGGCCCCGACTAGACGTTCTAGGCGATAGGCGTTGGGTCGCCGCCCGACTAGCGCCTAGCGCTTTCTTGAACATTGCTTATATGTATATATAGTTTTCTTGCTGAGGTTTTTCTGTAGACAAACAACGTGTTAAGATTCTATTGACTTTGACTTTTATTATTCATAATTTCATATGTTTACGTAAAGCTTTATTATTAATTTTTTCGAGCAAGTGTATATATATGGTAGATGTTCAAAGTCTAATTTGATGCCAACTATGATGAATCATTTACTAAAGGAATATGTATAATTACATATAGTTGTATTTGTTATTAATTTGTCTAATACGAATTTAGATGGATTGACTCGGTCGAAGGCGTCCACTAGACTTGAATTCAAATTAATGGTTTTTACATACAAACAATGTCACATAATCAGACTGCCCTGATACTAGATCCAAACATGAGAAAAAGAGTCCAAGCACATATCAGTACATTTCAGTTTTGGTTCGTCTACTTCCGGTTTGGTTTGGAAGTATGTATTGGATATACATCTTATAGAATATCTTGAGTATCTTCTAAATTGTATATATCCCTTTTCTGTTAGCTACAGATATGGAAAACCCTCTTGTATATATACTTGTACTCTTCTCAATAATAATACACAAGCATTCATTAAATCCTTATATGGTATCAGAGCAAGGTTAACCCTAAACCTAACAGCCGCTCTCTCTTCATCTTTTTTTTTTTTTCCCTTCTTTTCAAACCAAACAAGCGTAGCTTATCTCGTCGCTATGACTGAACCAACGACACCAACATCTTCAGCAACCCAAGTCCCCATCTACAACAACGTTGAACCGTCGCTTAACTCTCTCATCTCTCTCAACATGAATGGAGTCACCAAACTAACTCCAGCCAACTATCTCACATGGAAACTTCAAGTTTATGCACTCTTTGAAGCCCATGAGCTTCACCACTTCATTCAAGACATCGACAACACACCGGCTGCTACAATCACTGATTCAAAAGGACTCGATCATCCAAATCCGAAACATGCCCCATGGAGAAGACAAGACCGGATTCTCTACAGTTCCCTGCTCGGCACTCTATCGCTTGAAGTCCAACCACTCGTGGCTCGCACCACCACTGCTCGCGAGATCTGGCTCACCTTGTCTCGCATCTATGGACTTCCATCTCGTGCTCACATTAAGCAGATCAAACAACAAGTGAAAAAGATCACCAAAGGAACCAAATCGGTCACTGAGTATATCCGATCCATTCTCACCAAATCTGACCAAGTAGCACTTCTAGGCGCTCCTTATGAACATGAAGACCTACTGGACATCATTCTTGACGGTCTTGGTGACGAATTCCGTGCCGTTGCTGAGATGGTGAATGGTCGAGATTCACCCATCTCCATTGAAGAGCTTCACGAGAAGCTACTGCATCGAGAGAATGCACTCGCATCTGTGGAACCACCAACTCAATCTCTCCTTCCAGCCACGGCGAACGCTGCTGCATATCGACCACCTCATAACAACTCAGGCGGTTCATATCGCCACTCTCACAACAACAATGGCGATCAAAACCACTACTCCACTCACCGTGGTGGCTATCACGGAAATTCACGTGGAGGCAGCGCTCGTGGTGGTTCTCGCGGTGGTGGATATCAAGGGAAGTGTCAGTTATGTGGTGTCTTTGGTCATAGTGCTAGACGATGCAATCAACTTCCTTACACACAAAATCAGTATCAACAATCTTCGTCATTTACACCAAGAGCTGCATCACCAAACTGGAATCCACAAGCTCACATGACAACATCCTCTCCACACCCACAGTCAGACGGATCGTGGCTCTTAGATAGTGGAGCTTCTCATCACATTGCATCAGATTTGTCTCAGCTCTCCCTTCACTCGCCGTATCACGGCACAGAGGATGTCACAGTGGACAATGGTCAAGGTTTACCTATTACACACACTGGTTCTACTAACTTATCATCTCTCTCTCGACCACTTACACTTACGAATGTGCTTTGTGTGCCTTCTATTGCTCGCAACCTTATCTCTGTTAACAAGCTATGCCAGACTAATAAAGTTATGGTGCAACTCTGTCCTTATGATTTTCAGGTGAAGGATCTCAAGTCGGGAGCAACGCTCATCAAAGGACTAGCTCATGATGGAGTCTATGAATGGCCTCACAAGCTCTCTTCTATTTATGCTTTTTCTTGTGCCAAGTCATCTCTTGTTGACTGGCATTCTAGACTAGGACATCCAGCTTTACCTATCCTTAAAAACATTGTATCTCGAGCTTCTTTGCCTTTATTAAACTCGTCTTTCTCATCTTGTGATGCTTGTTCTCGTAATAAAAGTCATAAGTTACCATTTGCTTCCAACTCTATGTCCTCCTCTGGTCCACTTGATCTCATTTATTCAGATGTTTGGACCGCTCCTATCCACTCTATTGATGGGTTCAAATACTATGTGATCTTTGTAGACCATTTCACTAGGTATACCTGGCTTTATCCTCTTAAACAAAAGTCCCAAGTTGTTCATGTTTTCAAACCGTTCAAAGCCTTAGTTGAAAACCAATTCAACCGCAAAATCAAAACCTTCTTTTCGGACAATGGGGGTGAGTTCATAGCTTTAGCTTCCTTTCTCGCCGATCATGGCATCTCTCACTTCACATCTCCTCCTCATACTCCTGAGCATAATGGTCTAGCTGAACGCCGTCACCGACATATTGTCGAGACTGGTTTATCCCTTCTCACTCATGCCTCCATGTCGCCAAAGTACTGGAGATATGCTCTACTAGCTGCAGTCTATCTTATCAATAGAATGCCCACACCCAACTTATCCAATAGCTCACCCCATACGCTTCTCTTTGGCCATGACCCTAACTACACCAAACTTCGCATCTTTGGATGCCTCTGTTACCCTTGGCTGCGGCCTTATTCCTCCCATAAACTCAGTCCAAGATCCACCCCTTGTGTCTTCCTAGGCTACTCTTTAACTCAAAGTGCATATCTTTGTCTTGACACATCTACATCTCGTGTATTCACGTCTCGTCATGTAGAGTTTCATGAATCTATTTTCCCCTTCTCGAACTCATCCTTCAACTTGATAGCATCAAGCCCACCAATTCCTAAATCCTCCATTGAATCTGTGTCATCTCAACCATCAGCCACTATCGTCCCTATTTTCAGCCTTCCAAGTGAGACTCCATCGCCAGCTACTCCTTTGCCAACTTTACCGTTGGAAGCTCCGACTCCGGATCCTTCACCTCCACCTGCGGACTCAGTTCATCAACCTCCCGCGACAACAGTTGTCTCATCGACCAATGCTGTTGCGGCTCCAGCACCATTGACCACCGCTGCTGCTCTAGCACCACCTGCCAAAGTCACCACTCGGTTAATGAACAACATCCGAAAACCAAACCCACGCTATGGTCTCACTGCGATACTATCAGAGATTGAACCGGCTACAATAACACAGGCGCTCAAGGACTCTAAGTGGCGAAGCTCGGCAAGTGCTGAATATGATGCCCTGCTCCGCAATATGACATGGGATTTGGTTCCCCCTCAGACTGCTCAGAACGTGGTCGGATGTAAGTGGGTATTTCGAATTAGACGATGTCCTGATGGGTCTGTTGACAGGTACAAATCACGTCTGGTAGCCAAAGGATTTCATCAAAGACCTGGCGTTGACTTTGATGAAACATTTAGTCCAGTTGTGAAACACGCCACAATTCGCATTGTTCTTGATGTATCTGCTGCTCGCAACTGGACATTACGCCAACTTGATGTTAATAATGCTTTCCTCCAAGGCACTCTCGATGAAGAAGTCTACATGGAACAACCACCTGGCTTTGTTAATCAAGATCAACCAAACTATGTTTGCCGTCTGCGAAAAGCCATATATGGTCTAAAACAAGCACCACGTGCATGGTACAACGAACTCAGGTCCTTCTTACAATCTCTTGGCTTCGTGAACTCTCTTGCGGATGCTTCTTTGTTTGTACTACACCAAGGTCATGTTCTACTTTATATCCTCGTATATGTGGATGACATTGTCATTACTGGAAGCAGCGATGATGCCATCAACAAGATCATTCAACTTCTATCTGATCGGTTTTCTTTGAAGGACCTTGGCGAGCTCTCGTATTTTCTTGGCATCGAGGTGCATCGTTCTCCGCAAGGCATTCTCCTCTCACAACAGAAGTACACGATTGATCTTCTGCGAAGACTTAATATGCAAGACTCAAAACCAGTTTCAACTCCCCTCGCCTCGTCACAGTCACTGATCTTGGCTGGTCCCAAACTCTCGGATCCGAGTGTGTACAGACAAGCAGTTGGAAGTCTACAATATCTGTCTTTCACTAGGCCTGACATTGCCTTCGCCGTCAATCGTCTGTCTCAGTTCATGCATGCTCCGACAACAATCCATTGGGAAGCTGTGAAACGCGTTTTACGGTACCTCATTGGAACCATTCATCACGGTATCTTCCTCAATGCACGGTCTCCTCTATCTTTACATGCTTACTCTGATGCGGATTGGGCTGGTGACAAGGATGATTACACATCTACTGGAGGCTACATTGTCTATCTCGGCAGCAATCCAATTTCGTGGTCTTCAAAGAAGCTCAAAGGTGTTGCTCGGTCCTCTACAGAAGCTGAGTACAGAACTGTTTCTACAACTGCTTCAGAGGTGAAATGGATCCTATCACTTCTCCGTGAGCTGCAAGTACATTCCACTACAGTTCCAGCTATCTTCTGTGATAATATTGGTGCCACATATCTCTGTGCCAATCTTGTTTTCACTCTCGGATGAAACATCTTGCTTTGGACTATCACTTTGTTCGAGAACTGATTCAAGCCAAATGTCTCCGTGTTTCCCATGTATGTTCTGTTGATCAACTTGCTGACATCCTTACGAAACCCCTGCCTCGGACAAGATTTCATGATCTTCGGTTCAAGATTGGTCTCACCTCCGGTGCTCCATCTTGAGGGGGCGTATTGGATATACATCTTATAGAATATCTTGAGTATCTTCTAAATTGTATATATCCCTTTTCTGTTAGCTACAGATATGGAAAACCCTCTTGTATATATACTTGTACTCTTCTCAATAATAATACACAAGCATTCATTAAATCCTTATAGTATGCTTAATCGGTGGTGAGAATTAAAGGTTCCAACTATGATCAAGACGATGATAAGACGGTCGGTTCTAGTTGGATTGAATAAAGCGTTTTGTGTCTCATTGATCTGATTTTTGAATGGTGGATATAATGCATTTCATTTTCAATGGTTGGTTCATGACATGTCTAGAATTTGGTAGAGATATACGCTATAGTGACATGTTTGAAGATTTAATGTTTGTTGACTTTATTGTTTAGAAAATTGGACAGTTAAATCTTAACTTTGAGCTAAAATTGGCATTTTTGTTTTGTTTTTTGGTCGTGTTTTCTAAGGTTTGCATGGTAGAGATAAGGCCTGGGATTGTAGAGTACTAAGAATCGTTCGGTACGGTTTATTTTGTAGCACTTGTAATGTTTTGTTGTTGAGTTTTTTTTCTTCTTTGCGTTGGAAATGGTTGTGATGAACTAAAATCAATTTTTCTCTCGAATATTGTAATCCAAATAGTTTTCTTATAGTAAATTGATGTTTCATATTAAAAGACTATAATTAGGAGTGGGCGTTCAAGTATACCCATTCGGGTTTGGTTCGGGTTTTTTAGATTTTCGGGTTCAAAAGTATAAAACCCGTTCGGATATTTTATAATTTCAGTTCGGATTCAGTTCGATTCCACTCGGGTTCGGATCGGGTTCGAATACCTGAAATGAAAAAAAAAATATAGTTAAATTTAAATAAAATTTGGTTAAATTTTGATATTTATATCTATTATTTTATGATATTTAAGTTATTTTGGATATTTGAATTATTAATCTTCAATTAATTGTCAATTTTGGATTTATAATTGTAATATTAGATATTTTAGTTATTTTAAATATAAATATAACTAATATTTTGGATATATAATTATATTTCAGGTAATTCAGGTATTTATTCGGTTTATGATTTGGTTCGGGTTTGAGATCAGTTTTTCGGATATAGGAGTTTAAGACTCATTCAAATATTTTTTTGATTTCGGGTTCGGTTCGATACTAATTTTTCGGATCAGATCGGTTCGGATCTTCGGATTTGGGTATTATGCCCACCTCTAACTAAAATCATCGTTCTTATGTCGATGTTATATTATATATGATCGGTCTATTTTCATTGATACACGCTTGCAGCTGAAGCTCCTCAATAGTTCAACAAAATAAGATTGTGATACACATTTCCCACTCATCTTCTTTTTTTTTTGTCACACATTTCCCACTCATCTTAACAATGATATTAACTAGTACTAAAAAATTCATCCAAACTACATCATTAATAGCATATTGTTACCATGTTATATCAAACCAACTTCACAAGAACTACAAATTATATACATAAATAATCAACAAATTGATTATACACTATTGAAATGTTCTATGCTTCTAAAAATAAGAACTTTCCAAACATATATAAACTTTTGAAAACATGATAGGAAACTAACACAAGCTCAGAAACCTCCTCCGCCTCCTCCTCCCCCACCGCCTCCTCCTCCATCACCACCTCCACCTCCGCCACCACCACCATCACCACCTCCACCTCCACCAAAACCTCCTCCACCACCTCCATCACCACCACCGCCACCATGACTCCAAAACCCTCCATGGCCCCCAAAATCAGCAACACCTGTTAAACCACCATCACCAAATCCACCTCCGTTTCCTCCGCCACCCATTTCCAGATCCCCGCCGTTGCCATCCTCCCCTCCTCCTCCATCCTCACCTCCTCCTCCTCCGCCTCCGCCTCCTCCATAGTTACCACCTCCACCTTTTAGCCCAGTCAAGACGGCGATAAATATAAAAACAACAAAAGTACAAGCGAAAGCTATGATGATTATTACAAAAGTCTCCATCTTAAGCAAAATCGCTACATCTAGTTTATCCTAGATATGTATATATATATATATGTGTATAGTTTCTGGATGAGGTTTTCCTGAAGACAAATAACGTGTTAAGTTTGTACTGACTTGGACTTTGATTATTCATATATGTTGACATAAATTCAAAGGTATTCATTACGGGTAAAACTTGAGAAGAACAAGTACCGTATGATGCTTGCTTTCTAGCTTAAATGCTAAATCTCTTGAAAAAAAAATATATGTGACGACTTAGTTTGTTTGACTCGGTAAAACTGAACTTGAATTCTAAATTGGTTTATACGTTCAATCGGTGTGACATTTTTCACAATCTTGACCACATGAAATCATGACAAGAAATGTACACACGTAAGCACATTCCAGTTTTTGTCCCGTCTACTTCCAAAATTCCAGTTTCGTTTGGATATATAAATAAATACTGTATTATATTAAACTAAAAAAAAACACCAACATTTGTTACAATCAACAAATTTATTATACAACAATAAATTTTTATAAGCTTCACAAAACTAAGAATTTGCACAAAAAATAAATACTAGGAATATTACGAACATTTAACGTTTTCTAAAATGATATGAAACACCGAAGCTCAGCAACCTCCCCCGCCTCCGCATCCTCTTCCTCCTCCTCCTCCTCCATCACCACCACCACCACCACCGCCACCACCACCAAACCTGCCGCCACCTCCGCCACCACTATTCCTAACCCCTCCACCACCCCAGAATAACCTCGCAAGACGGCAAAAAATATAAAAAGAAGAAAAGCACAAGCACCTTCGGCCCGTGACATTCCTTGTTCACTCAAGAAAAGCTCTTTTGCAGTATCTTGAGATTTAAGTCACCTTAGAATAACAAACTCCACTTTGACGAAAAATCTCAACAATGTCACCTTCTGACTTTCCTAACATCTGAGGGGTCGCCATCTTCCTCTAGCACCGGAAGATCGGAGTAGCTCAAGACAATGTCTGAACTTCCCCGTAGGAATCGGCTTGGTCAACATGTCAGCTGCATTCTCCAACGTAGACACCTTCTGCAATAAGATTTCTCCAGAAGTTGCTAACTCCCTGATTTTATGAAACCTTATAGCGATGTGCTTCGTCCTTGCATGATACACTTGATTCTTTGCCAGATACAACGCACTCTGGCTATCACAGTGTAGCTAAACTCCACCTTGCTCGACTCCCAACTCCGCCACAAGTCCTCGCACCCAAAGTGCCTCCTTAGCTGCCTCACCCATTGCCATATACTCAGCTTCCGTGGTTGACATGGCTACAACAGACTGTAACACGGATCTCCAGCAAATAGGTCCTCCTGATAGTGTAAACACATATCCCGTAGTGGACCTCCTATTGTCTAGATCACCACCGTAATCTGAATCAACAAACCCCACAACTGATGCACTCTCCTGACCGCCAAACATAATCCCATAGTTAGCAGAACCTTTCAAATACCTGAGTATCCATTTCACTGCTTTCCAATGATCTCTTCCAGGATTCGATATGTACTTACTAACTTGACTAACCGCTTGAGCCAAATCAGGCCTAGTGCAAACCATAGCATACATTAGGCAACCAACCGCACTTGCATAAGGAACTTGTGCCATATCTTTGATGTCCTCAATGGACTTAGGACACTGCTTCGCTGAGAGATTGAAGTGATTCGCCAAAGGTGTAGAAAATGTCCTTGCTTCCGACATGTCAAAGCGTTCTACCACCTTCTCAATGCAGCTCTTTTGAGAAAGCCATAATCTCTTAGAGCTCCTCTCTCTGCGAATCTCCATCCCAAGGATCTTTTTTGCAGCACCAAGATCCTTCATTTCAAACTCTTTTCCCAGTAGTCCTTTCAACTCAGCAATATCATTCATATCGCTCGCAGCAATAAGCATATCATCAACGTATAGCAGAAGGAATATGGGAGAATGATCATCAAGGTACCTTGTGTAAACGCAGCAATCATACTCACATCTTTGGTAACCAATTTCCAGCATATAAGAGTCAAAATGTTTGTACCATTGTCTTAGAGCTTGCTTCAATCCGTATAAGGACTTCTTCAACTTACACACAAGCTTCTCCTCACCTGACTTTACAAACCCCTCAGGCTGGTCCATATAGATTTCTAGAGTTCCAGATGCCTTCGGCCCGTGACATTCCTTGCTCACTCAAGAAAGACCCCTTTGCAGTACCTTGAGATTTAAGTCACCTTAGAATAACAAACTAAAAAATCCCCAACATTTTAAAGAAAAAAAAAAAACTCGAGTGAACCCTAGAAAAATAAACGTTTGTGCGGAATAATTAGAGAGAAACGATATTGAGGCAAATACCCTTTTGTCTAGGGTTTCTATATTTCGTGAGTATTTACAAACCTTAGGACCCTTTTATATACTGCCCCAAAACCCGATACAATAGACAATAGAAAACCCTAACGAGATCTTTTCATTCTCTCGATACAAGGAGAAACTAAACCGCCATATTGTACCTTAAAATTTAAGTCACCTTAAAATAACAGACAATATATGAGTGCATTATTTATTACAATATATGAGGAAAAACTTTCAAGACTGAATAAACAGTAACATAAAACAATAACAATAAAAAAGGAGATTCATGCATCACAGAAAACAGTTTTCTCTCTGTTTTTTTTTATACTAGTGTTTTGTTATATCGGATAAAAACATGGTTGTTCTGCTTCTCCTTCTCCCCGAACATTATCCCCGTCAACAAATACGAGTTCACATGTGCTTGAAGCTCGGGAAGAAAATGCCAACTCCTTGATCATCTTAAGGTTTGGAATAAAATATTCTAATGTATCAGCAAAGATTGTTGCCTTCTTCAAATGACAAGCGTTTTTCAAGATGTAAACCGCAATATCTCTATCTTGTGGTCTCCCAAAATATCTTGACCAGTTGAAAATTTGTAGACTCGACAACAAACATTCAGGAACAGAACTCGGTTGATTCCAGCAAACCATTTTATTATGCTCTTCGTCCCCGTGAGACTGAGACCAAGCATAAGAATTAGATAAAGACCATTAAACCAACAAAAAGAAGTTTATGGAAGAAACTTACTTTTATGAAAGAGATGTCTAGTACTCGTAAGTTAGGAGAATCTTTTAGCAGCTGTGCAAAGGAGATCCGACGAATTTTCTTTGCATATACATAGCTTCAGATGTTCAAGCTGGTTGAAAACAAAACCACCTCTATACACATCCTCCTCCTCACCGATCTGGATCCATCATACATGGAAAGGATTATATAAATGAGATTAAAGACTTGCAATATGATAATAATTACCTCTGAACATATTGTAAGATTCTTGACAGATGTGATGGATCCAATGACACTCTTGAGAACAAAGAATACAACATCCACATATGCTTCCATCAACTCAGGCATATCTTTAATGACAGAGTTATGTCTCCAATCGTTCCAATCCTCAAGTTTGAAATACTTCAAAGAAGGAGTATCTATCACATACCCATCTAAATGCCAAGCATTAGCCATAAAGATTGATAGCCTCTGTAAAGTCGGGACGATAACAGTGAACTCTCCCATATTGTCATCACTACGAAAATAGTAACCAGCAAAATACACAGATAGGTCTTCAAGAACAGGACATATATCAAGAAGTGATTGAAGAGATTCGTCATCTTCGTACTTAAGACACATAAGATCCAAAGTTTTGAGAGAGGGAAGACAAACCATTGAGGGAACATTCATGAGAGTCATGTAACTGAGTTTCAAGATCACAAGAGACTTCCAGGTATAAAAGCTCCTCGGAAAAATGTTTTCTTCTTCGTCTAAAGAATAACTGATATTTAGCTCACATACATTGCGAGAAACTGCAATTTCAATAAACCGTTTGATATCTTCAGGTTTAAAGTGTTCATCACTTAACTCGAGACGCAAGCTTTCTATGACTGGAGCTCTATGTAATGGCAGATTCTTGACTATAAATTGTGAATAATAATAATTGTACTCAAGTTTAGGTGACCACAACCAAAGAAACTTCCATTGTTTCGACAAAATGCTAGTGGAGACAGCAACTTTTGTTGGAAGAAACGACAATATCTTAATCAGCAATTCGTCAGACAACCCACTGATTCTGCTTATATCTTTACAAACCGGAACCGGTCTTCGACAAAACTTGGATCTTGCCTTCCTTTTTCTGACCCTGACAAAATAGCTAAAGAAACTGATAGATCTCAAGGTGCTGAGGTGGATCAACATAAGAAGAATAAAGCAAAGACTCAACTTACGATAGAGGGTTTGCTGCTATATGAAGAGATGAAGAGTGAAATAGAAGTTTGGGGATATAAATAGGAATCTTAGATTCATTTGGGATTTATGCTTTGATTGTAATCTGTTCTTGGACGATATGAGTCTAGACAATACGATCGCTATGAGATCGTAGGTTGCTTCTCTGATCGTCATGAGATCATAGAAGTAATCAACATTCAAAGTTGTAATTCTCTAATTCAATCAATACAAGTGTTCTTCATTTCCTAGAGTGTGAATTACAGAGAGATTGAGAGATTGAGATAGGCAAACTCTATCAATGGTGCGGTGAAACCGGTTCGATCAAACGCAAACTAACGACAGTGACGAAGCTCGGAAAGATTGTGTACAGTGAAGTTTAACCGACGATTTCCCTAATTCTTGACAAATTGGAAGAATCGACCGCCGATTTATGCAGACGAGTTGAAGAATCAACTTTACGAGGTGACAAAAGCAAGATCGTGAGAGGTGTTGAGTATGTTACAGTGGTTCATGGAGGTTTGACGCGAAACTGGTTCGAATCAAACGCGACGGGAAAGAACTCAGAGAAATCAAGCGCAACGATGGAAATTGAAGTTCCTGTGTTTCCTGATGTCGAATTACGGCAGTGGATTTCGTGGATGGAGCAATACTTTGCTCGAAAGGGACTCACGGATTGGGAGAAATTGCACATGGCTCACGGTTTTATCGTCGGTGAAGCGGAATGGTACGTCACTGAAATCAGTTCGTTGATGCCTTTCCGAAGCTGGCTGGAGATGAAGGAATCGCTATTGTTGAGATTCGGTGACGACGATGATCCTGAGAAGATTAGATTGCGCATCGAATCTGATAGATGCCATAACTTTCTCATGAGTTGCGATCCATTGAAGCGACGGCATAAATACAAAAAGCTTACGGAAACGATCATTCAAGATGATACGGTGTTGATGATTGCAGCAACACCTGATTCGAGTTCTTTTGATCTGAAATTGAAATTGGTGCCAGAATCGATCAGTTTCCATGATGTTGATTCATCAGTGGAGAAGCTATTGTTTCCTGATGTTGTTACATCGAAAGAGATTTCCAAATCCAGACAACATCATAAACCAGAATCACCTCAAGATCAAAATCAGGTACCTCAAGAATCTTTGGAACATAACCGGAAACATGAATCATTAGGTTATCTGGGAATGAATGTTGTTGTGGATAGTTGTGGGAAATATGAATCAAATTCTAGCATGGAAGCTGTTCATGAGGAAGAACTGGTGATGACGACAACATCGCCAACTCTGGACAAAGTTTCTGTGAACCTTGGTGACTGCCATGTTCAGAACTGTTCTTCACCAACATGTTACTTTGGAGATCAAATTTTCTCTTTGGACAACAATCAAACAAAACCAATGATGGTCGATGTGATTGCCGTTGATGAACGTGTAACGAAGTCTCCGAACAAGATTGATGTTTTGCAGTCTACAGTTTTGGAAGAAAATTTTGCTCATTCTGGTGCTATTATGTCATCTCTGATTCAGCCATGCGATTTCACAAATATGGGGTCATCTGTGGAGAGTAATCTGAGGAACTCTAGCATGAACAAGGTGATTGAAATAGAAGAACATGTAGAGATGCCTATAAACTGGATTGATATTTCACAGCCTGCAATTGGGGATGCACCATATGAGCATTTGATTGATAGGATTGAAGAAAGACTTAATTTGTCTCAGAAGGGGACTGCTATATCAAGAGAGGGTTGGGGACAACAACTCTTTGCTCACATGCATAAAAGAGTTAATTGTAAAATGCATAAGAGGCAGTGCCACAAAACTGGTGCATCCAAGTTAATAAATAGGAACCTGGAGCGGTTTATGACTCAACGGGATTCACATCAACTTATTGTGGTGCCACATGCTTTTCGATGGGTGAGCCAGCCTACTTTTGCTGATTGGGAGTTCTACACCAAACATAAATGGAAAGCTTTACAGTCTGATTGGTGTCTGAAAAGTTTTCAACCTGTCATTAGTTCTACACTTGGTGTATACTCAGAGTGGAGTCAACACATAGACAGTGTCAAAGTATGGCAACATGAACTTCCTAAGCCCACGAGTAACAAAGTGAATAATGTGCTTTTGTTGAATACATCTTTAGAAGTGGAGTTCTGGCTTGTAAGCTTGATGAAGTTTACTCTTGATGACATCAACTTTCATCTGAAGCACAAATGGCGGTTTCAACATGCGATGGTGTGCTTTATGGAGATGCTTATGCATCACTATTTTGATGTATGGCACTGCTGGAAAAACAAGATTACACAGGACAAGTTTCTAGAGCTCCAATTCCTGCAACTCAATGGAGAAATGGCGAGATTATGGTTGCAGCTGAACACAGAAAGAAGGGTTCTGAATCTGTTATCACTTCTTGTGATGCTATTACTGGATTTTGTACTGACATATTTGATTGAGTTGCAATCCAAAGTTGATGAGGGTGATGATGTGAAGTTTGTTTTCAAACGAGTGGCAAGAAGACAATCAGAATTGCAGCCACATGGATCTTCTCAGAGATGTTCTCAACTGATTTTACTCGGTTCAAGCTTGAGGTCAAGCTTAATTTCATGGGAGGATGTATACAACAGAGTACTTGCTCGTTTGCTTCTATTGGAGGTGATCATTTGGAGATATGTTAGAGAACAAAAGGAGAAATCAGAAATGATTGATCAGCGCTTGTTACAAACCTTTCAACAGAAAGTTTCTGCAGTGTTGAATCATCAGTGGCTTTATGTACAAGGAGTATATGTGTTTACTACAAGAGGAGAATCTGGAACTTGGCAAAGCTGTAACTATGGAGTGTTGATTGTTTATGCTTCCAACTGTTTTAAAAAGAAGTTTGGCTTAATCTACTTACTTCATCGCAGTGCTTACATCTTGTGGAGTGACTGGTCAGTTCTAGAAGGTAATATGATGTACCAATTGCAGAGGAGTAAATTTCCGAAGTTATGGAAGTACAAATACAACCCTGCAACGTTGTTATTGTCTGATTCCACGCTTGAGGTCAAGCGTCATTTCAAAGGGGGAAGTATTGATAAATCTCAAGGTGCTGAGGTGGAGCAACATAAGAAGAATAAAGCAAAGACTCAACTTACGATAGAGGGTTTGCTGCTATATGAAGAGATGAAGAGTGAAATAGAAGTTTGGGGATATAAATAGGAATCTTAGATTCATTTGGGATTTATGCTTTGATTGTAATCTGTTCTTGGACGATATGAGTCTAGACAATACGATCGCTATGAGATCGTAGGTTGCTTCTCTGATCGTCATGAGATCATAGAAGTAATCAACATTCAAAGTTGTAATTCTCTAATTCAATCAATACAAGTGTTCTTCATTTCCTAGAGTGTGAATTACAGAGAGATTGAGAGATTGAGATAGGCAAACTCTATCAGAAACCCATCTGGACAAGCAAACGATTCAGTAACAGCCACAGAGAAACGAGACATCAATTTTTTTTTTAACAATGTTTAGATGATTAGTAAACAGATGAAAACAAATCTAAGACTTCGCCAATAAAATTATATACCGAGCAATCGTATCCATTGTTACCTCGATTTCTATTTGGAGCTATCTCTTTGTAGTTATATTCTCAGGAACTGCGAGTCTGCGACTCAACTATCGAAGAATAGTTACAAAATCGAAAGGAGTAGGCACGGTCTAGTTTGAGAGGCTTGAAAAGAATTAAATCGCCAATTGTGGATTCGACCTCTTCAATTTCAAAAATCAAATACGAAGAGAGAAATGAGAGAAGACGCTAGTGAAGAAGAAGAAGGAATCTAGGTTTTTTTTTCTCTCTGTCAACGGATTTATTTGTCTTAAATTAAGCAAACCGAACCAAAATCTAGGAAGAAGCCCGATCGGTTTGTTTATTTGGTTTCGGTTATAAATCCGAACCAAACCAAAAACCTAACTTTTGTCTATTGTTAGTATTGGATTTCTGCCCAGAAATCCGGCCCATAAAAACAAAGACTTGAGCCTATATTCCGGCCGAAATATAGATTCATTTTATTTCGGCCCAGCAAAGGATAAGTCATTATTAACCAAAAAGATGGGAGATGACTTTGATGGTCTGTAAATCGAGCTCCTCGAGAACGAGTGTTTGATCGTTCCAACGATCTCTGTGAATTACGGATGAAGAGAGAAATCGTCGTCAACGAAAAATAACGAAAATATCAGAACAAGAAGATCGGAGGTCAAAGCTATAAAAGAAGGAGAAATCATCCAAAGAAGATACACATTATTCACTACACAAATCACTTCGAGTAAAAACATTCAATCTCATTCTTGTACACATTCAATTAATTCATTGTATAATTTTTTATTTCGAAGATCAATTCTAAATACATATTTCATTCATTAGAAATCTATATCAACATTTTTCTTAGTCCAAATCCATGTTCGTATAAATTCTTGATGTGAACCCTTGATCTCACATTTGGCGTCGTCTGTGGGAGCTACCATAGATCTTTCTATCTCAAGAATCAAATATAGAGTTCGATAGATCGAAATGAATCCAAATCTGTCCGACACCTTCGACACTCCACCACCACCAACAGTTGTTCGACGTCGTTCCCCAGAACACCACTAAAGTGAATAACACCACGGGTCAAACCGCCAAAAAAATGCCTCATGCGGCTTTAATTGGCCTTTACCGTTGGTGTGCGGTTTGCTAATAACATCTACGGTGGAATGAAGTTTGTGGATTGGGCAAGATTGAGCGGTTGTCAGTGAAAAAGACCAAAGTAGTTTCTTTATGTATGTATAATTTTATGAAACAATATGTTGTTATTTTCAATATTACAGAACTTGCTAGGCGCTAGTTGAACCGTAAACGTAATGAATAAAATGATTAGAAACAGATAAATGTGGGCAGTGAAATGTTTTTAGAGAGCAAGATGGTGAAAACTTACATTTTCATAGGTCCGGATAATTTGGTACGGTTAGTTCCATTTTTGGGTAATTCGGTTTATACAAATTTGTTGAATTAATCAAACAAAAATTCGACTCGGTTTCGAATACTTCTATTTTATAAAAGTCATGTCGAACTGAACCAAAATTTTCGGTTAGATTTTAGTTAAATTTGGATAAAAATTCAGTTAGTTTTAGTTTTTTCGATTATTTCGGATAAATCAGTTTAAAATTTTGGATATGATTCGGTTTGAAATTTTGGATATAATTCGATTTGGTTGGTATAAATTAGCATGATTGATTTTTCATTCTTTTAGAAAAATAATTAACCGACTACCAAACCAATTACCATTCTTTTTTCAATCTATCAATCAAACCGAACTCATAAGAAATTGAAAGTTTCTGTTCGATTTGGTTCGGCAAGTTCGGTTGGATTAATAATCTCAAGTCTGTTTTTCACTAATGAAGGGGAAGAAAAGAGAGGCAAAAACAAACACGCAAAAGATCAAACGACTTAGACACAAAACAGATGGTGAAATCTAAATCAAAGTAACAAAAACCAAATGATTACATAGTCTGAAAGGTTTAAAGATCCATTCTAAACGGTACACGTCACTAAAACACAACCACCCCACTAAACATCTTATTATATAAGAATCATCAAAGCAGTAAGACTGTAAGAGTCTTAAGACACAAACAGAACAACAAAACACACAACAAAATAAGAAGAATAGCATGAAGTGTTGTAGGTTTATTGCAGTGGCTTTGATGAGTCTTCTAATCACACTGGCTTCCATTGAGGCGGCTGGTGAGTGTGGTCGCATGCCCATTGGTCAAGCCGCTGCTAGCTTAAGCCCATGTTTGCCTGCTACAAAGAACCCGAGGGGTAAGGTTCCACCGGTTTGTTGTGCCAAAGTTGGTGCTCTCATTAGAACCAACCCTCGTTGTCTTTGTGCTGTCATACTCTCTCCTTTGGCCAAGAACGCCGGAATCAATCCTGGAATCGCAATCGCTATTCCCAAACGATGTAACATCCGCAACCGCCCGGCTGGCAAGCGATGTGGACGTATGGTTTCGACTCTTCTAAATCTCGTAAGTAATAATGAACTTCTCGACTTATCTTTTTGATGTATTTATGTATTTCGCAGGTTACATTGTTCCATGAAGATTTAACCTCGGTTTGGTTCTTTTAGAATCAAAATGATGAGAAGTTCTTAAGATTTATAAATAAATGTTTTCACTTACCTTTGTAATTGTGAACGATACATCCTTAATAATCTATGTTGTTGGACTATATATAAGTATGCATTATTTTATTACAATGTATGGAGAAAATTTTCAAGACTGAATAATATTGAGTACTATAAAATCAGAGGGGTAATTGAGATTTTATATGTAAGTAGACTATGAATTAGCAACAGTAACATATTTTATATAATAAAGAGAAATATGAATCATCATTTTATATGCATATATATGATTTATTTGCATATAAACAAATAAAGTATAGAAACTATGAATCAACAATCTGCATATAAAATGATAATTTTATATAAAAAGCAAAAAAAAAAAAACTTAAATGAAGAGTATAATGCTTCAAAATTTTTTTGTCAAATGAAAGCATTAAACCATAAAGTATTGTAGTTTTGTCTTTTTCAAAGTGAAACACAAATAGTGGTGACCAATTTTCTTGAAATCTGCACAACATATCTCTTTTTCTATCAATTCCGAAGGTGAATGAATGAATGTGGTGCAGAAAACCGTACTGTTAAACTCACAGCAATAAAACAAAATCTAACCAATAACTTTCGGAAATCTAACCAAGTCAAATAATTTCATCGCAATATAGAATCTTTTCAGAAACAACAAAGAATCCAAGATTTACTTTCCACGTGGCAAGTAAAAAAAATCCACGTGTAATTACAGTCAAACCAGTCAAAGCCACAATGGATATTCTCCCGCCTTTATTTCTAGTCGATTTATCTCTGCAACTCTGAAAGCTCAGTTTGACCTTTTTTCTCCAAACCCTTTGAAAAAAGAGAGAAGAAATAAGGATGACAAAAATCGACGTTCTCCGTCGTTATCTTCTCCCGTGTCTTACACCTCCGACGAATCCAACAACCGGAGCACCAACATCCACCGGAGTCTCCAAGAAACGTCTCAGTACTTCCCTCAGAGACGACATCGACGTTCAAGACTCGGCTTCTTCCTCCGCCTCTTCCTCCGAGGCCACATCCTTCGCCGCCGCCGACTCAGATTACCTATCCCCTGTCACGGCGCCGCAGAGACCGTCGAAGACGATGGTGATTGGGACGATTTTCGGAAGGAGAAAGGGACACGTGTGGTTCTGTGTCCAGCACGACCGTCTCTCCGTCAAACCGCTCCTCCTCCTCGAGCTTTCCATCGCGACGAACCAGCTAGTCCACGAGATGGGTTCGGGTCTTGTTCGGGTCGCTCTTGAATGCCCGAACCGACCCGAGTTTAAGTCTTGCCTGCTGAGATCCGTACCAGTTTGGACGATGTTTTGCAACGGGAGAAAATTGGGGTTTGCTGTACGGAGGAGCTCGAATGAGGAGACGAGGGTTATGTTGAAGAAACTGGAGTCGATGACTGTTGGTGCGGGAGTGTTGCCATCCGGATCCGGGTCGGGTGAATCGGATCTTGATGAGGTTATGTATATGAGGGCGAATTATGAGCATGTTGTTGGTAGCTCTGACTCAGAGTCGTTTCATCTCATTAACCCGGACGCTAACTCTGCTCAAGAACTCAGCATCTTCTTGCTCAGGACGTCTTCCTAGTTGCCTTTTGGGGTATAACTTATGAATGCTTTTCATCAAAGATTATCAAGACAGTATGAGAAAATCAAGACTTTTTGGGTAGGGATTTAGGTTTTAGCATTAAGGACTTAGTGTTTTGAGTTCTCAGTGAGAAATTGCTTTGTGGGTTTGAGTTCTTGGTCCAAGTTAACATTTTTAGTTAGGCAGATTGACAAATTTTCAAGATGTTCTTGAATGTAATGATGAACAAACTTTCAAGATTTCGTTTAGTCAAAATCTTTTCTTGAAGCTAACCAAATCATTGTATGCACCATATCTTACTCCACAACCCTGTGTTGAAATCTTGTCATTGTTACAAGTTACAAGTACTCAAACGCAGCATAAAGCAAAACCAAAACTTACTGTAGATAATTATCGTAAGTGTTGTAAAATGTTTTAGATCAAGAAACAGATACAATTGGCAAACAAGAACCATACAAAATTGTGATGTCAAGAGATTGCTCGTGTGAAAAAAAACAGTGCAAATGATGATGCATTTGAATGTTAACTAACTTACTACCAAAAATGTTGTTCCTTTCTTCTCCTAATAAAGCAGCTAAAGCACTAAAAATTCCTCTAAGCCTAAGGGGCAGGAGGACATAAGAGTATTTTCAAACTCTCGTAGATCATGAAGGTGATGCCAACGCCAGGAACCACTTTGTAATATTCAGGCAATAATCCTCTGTACAGCCCTCTCATGCCTTCTGACTTAAATATGTGTTTGAATGTTCCTAAAAGTCCGGTGTTGTACACTCTTGCTCTTCCCCCAGCTCCTTCCACTTGCATTCTTCTTCTCACAAGATCCAATGGGAACGTAGCTACAAAGTTATGGTCATCGAAAATTGTTCTCAACGAGTGCAAATAGTAAAGAGGGAGATGTATGTTTCTAGGAACAAAGCTTGAAACTACAAAGCCGATATCCGAAATTGACTTTTGAGTGAAAATGGCTTAGGGTCTTGTAGCTAGAGAGAAAGTCAGATCGAATACCAACATACCTGTTGAAGAAGTAACTCCAGCTAGACTTCCACAACCAAGACTAATAATCAATGTTGAATCATCTGGTCTGAAGAAAAGAGTAAAGAAAACTGTAAGATATATATGGCGAGTTAGCATCTGGAGGAACAGAAATACTCAATAGGCGAGTGCTTAAAAAAGTAACAGAAAAATCCTAATTAAAAAGATCACTTTTTACCTTTTAGATAGCCAAAATGATTTCATAGACTCATACGAAGCAAAGTTGATTGCAAGGGTTGGCCCAACACCCTGGATCAGAAGAATTGTACCAAGAAGCAGTTAACAATCAACATACATGGCATAGCACAAGAGAAAAAAGGAAAGGAAACGAAGCGTACCAACATTGTAGCACCAAGTCCTTTATACAGACCCAAAAACCCCTCTTCTCTGCATATGGTACGGAAAGCATGGCCAATACCCTGGTAATACATTGCATTTCTCTGGGAAGGAACAAAAAGTAATGCATTCAGGTCACGGACAGACAAGGAAACGGTGCTCAGATCAAGGGAACAATAAAGCTTTCAAACATCAAACACAAGAAGAAGAAGAAAATCAAACCTGTGCAGCAAGACGTGTCCTAACAAGATCGAGAGGATATGTAGCTGAAGCAGCTGTTATTCCAGCCAAGCCACCACTAACAAAGTGCACAAAAGGGCTGCTACTCGCATTTCCTAAATAACTCTGTAAGACTGGATTCGAATAAAAAAACTGCAAAAAATAAAATAGCATTGTGTAAGGTTGAGTGACAATCATGATAAACTGCAACAGAAAACACAATCCAAAAAAGACTAGAATGCAAATTACTTTGTTGTATTTTTCATATGCATAGAAGTTCAGTGCAGAATAAGGAAGCCTGTGGGCTACAGTAACCAGATTCCCTTTCCAAAAGGCTCTAAATCCTTCCTCATTGATAATACGAGAAGCTTCACGCCATAAACTAGGCCTGCTTAACACTGCAGCTTCTGACTGCATGCCTTGCAGCTGAAAGAGACAACAAGTCTTTTAACAAACAAGTAGAGAGAGACACGAAGCTGTAAAGGCAAAACACAATGTACATGACAAAATGTGTGATAAACCCTAGTCATGACTTGATGAATTCGCCAAAGTTTCTAAAACCCTGAAATCAATTACTAATCCAAAACCCTTTCCTCAAACTTTCCCAAAACTCAAAACTCTTAGCTCCTTAATAACCAAATCAAGCAGCAAAGCTCAAACATTTATCTGTGATAAGCACACTGACCAAACCAAAAAGAAACTCGATTCTCGAACAAGACCTGAAACAAGATGGTGAGGCGAGCTAGAGGAGCGGTACAGGTCTTGCTGAAGGCGCCAGCAATACCTCCAGCGAGGAGATTTTCAACGGTGCCGAAAGGCTGAATCTGCGGCTGTTTCTTTGAAAAGCTCAAGGTTCCGGCATCTACGGCGCTGCTATGGACGGCGGTCGCAGAATTAAGAGAACTGTGTGCTCCATCCACCGCCACACCGACTCTAGCCTCAATGTTCATCTCTCTCTATCTCTCTTTCTAAGAGGTTACCCGTATCTGGGTAGGCGAATTTGGAATCGAAGGTCACATGAATTGAAGGGAATCAGATTACGAATGGAGATCGGAGAAATCGACATGGGAGAAGAGGGAAAAGGAAAACTCTTTGAGAAACCCTAAAAACTTGCTTGGAGAAGGATGAGGGTATATTGGTAAAAACATCTTGATACGGAGATACGGGGGAATAAGCGTCAACAGTTCGGTTTCTCAATATATTTTTTCCATTTTTTGTTTCACTGAACCAGGCATAGGGGCTATTGGATCGGGTTCACATGAGTATTTCAAATTTTGGGTATTTAGGATATGAACAAAACGGTACTGATCGGGTAATATTATATTTTGAATTAGATTTGGATCGGTACTAAATTGGGTCGGATATTTAGAAAAAAAGATCCGAAATTTTTTGGTATCGAATCAGGTTCGGATCCTATATTTTTATTTGAAAGTAACCATATAGATCTGAAAATTTGAACAAAATAAAATTTGAACAACATAAAACCAAAAACAAACAATAACATTACATAAAACCAATATTAAACCAATGTTAAACTTGGGTAAATCACACATGAAATTAAAATTAAGAATGAATTAGATACATTTGTATTCAGATATATTCGGAACTCGTGAGATATGATATTATAATCCGAACTGGTACCTGAAACCATTAGAGAACTAGTATCGATCAGATATTTCAATGGAACCGAATTTGATCCAAATCCATATTTTTCGGCTCGGTACCGGTTTAGATCTTCGGATCCGGATGAAATGTCCAGCCCTCAGTTGAACTATATATTGGATGAAGTTTATAATCTGTGATGATTAATACTGTGTAAGAATCTGAAGATGTCTTTGGCTTTTCCCCATGTAATCGATCATTTCTTTCTCTCCATAAGGTGTGAATTGTGATCTGAAGCAGATACTTCGTTAAGAAGAGAGTTGAGTGGTCAATGTTTCGCTCCTCGATTGTATCCAGAAGTTGTGTCCAGTTTGTTGTCCACCGAAGCCCAAACAGATTCCCAGCCAAATTTTTCCACACAGTAGCAGAGAAGGTTCAGGCGAAGAATAGATGACAAAGGCGTTCGAAACAAAATTTCATCAATCCAAAGACAAAGATGCAGGAAACTAGAGAGAGCCATGGTGACATGGTTTGCTTCTAGAGCAAGCTAGTAGCCTAAAGAAAATGTATATATTCAAATTTCGTTTGCATTTTTTTGTAAAAACGATTTTTTTGGTTTGAATAAATTTATCATTCATTCAAAAAAAAACTATGATTAATACTGTGAAAGATGGAAGAAGAAGAAGATACGTTTTTTAAGGAAATTATTTATTTAGGCAACGGACACGGACGAGTCAGCAAAGACTTGGCCTGACTGCACGCTTTTGTAAGGACATCTCTTTGCCACAATCACAAAGATGCATATATTAGCAGCCGTTAAACCGGCTAAAAACCAGTAAAACCAGTCCAACCGGCTGCTGTTCAAGTCCTTCCCGAACCAACTCTTGGCCGAGAAATCCTCAGCTATAGTATCCACGGCTGTGATCAATAAGTTATTAAGGAAGCTAGCTGCGCCTATCACGCTTAGGTAAAACGCTATACCTAAACTTCTCATGGAATCAGGGACTTGGTCGTAGAAGTACTCTTGGAGTCCAACGAGTGTGAAAGCGTCTGCAACGCCAATGACTATAAACTGAGGAGCTAGCCATATCACACTCATTGTTTTGTTGTTTTCGGTACGGTCCAGTCGTTTTTTCTCAACTAGAGCTGCAATGATCATTGTGATGAGGGAGAACAGCATACCAGTCCCGATTCTCTGGAGGATATTGATACCTCTTTGATTCCGTGTGATGCGTCTTAGGAAGGGAACGAGGAGTTTATCATAGATGGTGAGTGAGATGATCAATGAGAGAGCAGTGAGAGAGAACATGGACGCTGGAGGGACTGTGAAGCTGTTGTTACCGGCGATGTGTTTGTCCATGATTGTTGCTTGTTTGATGAAGAAAGTCGTACTTTGTGTAGCACAAATGCCAAAGGCCAATGTGGAGAGCCATATAGGGATCACGTTGATGATCAGCTTCGTTTCCTCTACTTGTTTCATCGTTACAAGTCTCCATGGACTCTGTGTCTCGATAACTAGAGGATTCTTGTCTTCGATTATTGCTGCCTTGTCAAGAAATCTGCAAGAAAAAAACCCCACAAGAGTCAGTTTATACATAAGAGGTTTGATTGGTAACCTCTAACTGCTGCAGGTAAATGTATACCACTTTAGTTATTACCATCACTAAAACGTTTTTAAATGCTACAGTAAAAACGGTTATTCTCAGTTTTTTTGTTACCGTTTTCGCTAACACTTTTTGCTAACAATTTTTCTTTACAGTTTTATACTATTCAATTGCTTATTATTTCTGCTAACGGCTAATATAAACATTTCGCTTTTGTTTACCAATCAGACCCAAAAAATCAGACATATTTGAGTTTATTTCTACTCACTTGAGATGCTTTGTGTGGGAGAGAAGCCGGCCAGTAGTAAACTCTGACTTCAAAACCTCATGAAGCAAAGAAGGATCAGAGGGATAAGGAAGATTTCTTTTGGCAATGGCGGCAACAAAGACCTGTAACATCGGAGTCAAAGGGCTTCCCGAAGGTCCCTGGTAACGATAGAATGGTTTTCCGATGAGGAAGATGAGAAGTGAAATAGCCATGACTGTGGTAAGTATGATGCCGGCAACACCCCAACCAACCCGATCTTCTATATATACAACAGCAGTCACAGCTGTTAGGATTCCAACACATAGACAAACGTTCCACCAGTTAAAATAAGACATCTTCATCTTTCTTTCTTCAACATGATCATCATCGAACTGGTCAGCACCAAAGCTCTCAAGGGAAGGCTTATGACCTCCAGTCCCTATGGAGATCAAGTATATGGAAATGAAGAAGGCTATTTCGTGTGCTTTCCTAGGTTCAATGCACACTTCTTCGTGACAAGGTTTCAAGCCCGGTATGAACCAGGACATTGTTAAAAGGACCAAACCCTGTTTTGCAAAAGAAACAAGAGAAAAATCAGCTAGGTAGCAGGGATACGGATTCGGAACAAAAAACATCAAAAGTAAAAATTTATGGATACAAATACTACATAGTATGTGAAGAAACATATATGAAAATATACATATAAATTTAAAGAAAATTACATTTAAATTTCAACATAACATAAAGGGTGCTTTTATTTATATGGAAACACAAATTTTATAACTTAACTATCTAAAAATGTCTCAAAATTTCATTTTTCTAATTCCGATAATTCTTTCTATCACACATTCCTTGTGAGAGTATTCCAAGATGTTCCTAAGTTTTCCATCTCCAAAATGTTTCCGGTAAAGGAACAGAATATAGTAAGAAGTATTCGTGCATCCTAGGAAATTAATTAAAGTTTTTTTTGGAATCCTTTCGAGTTTCGAGTTATAACTGGTTTAAGGTAAAAAGTTAATATTACCATAAGATAAATGGTGGTTGCAACCAAGACAGTGGCGTAACGGCCAAGATAAGCATCCGCAACAAAGCCTCCAAGAAGAGGCATCAAAGTAGTGACACCTGACCAGTAGTTCACATTTCTTATAGCCATCTTGAGATCTTGGTGGAGTATTGTTGTTAGGTAGACCACTAAGTTCGTAGCTAACCCGAAGTAACTCAATCTTTCGCTGAACTCGATTGCTGCCCAGAGAAGATGGAACAAAAGACATTAATAGATTTACAATTTGGGCTACTATATCATACTTTCACAGTATAAAGTTTCCGTATAAAAATCTCTTTGAAGGCTTGTTACCGATGACGAAGAGTGCAGCTTTCCAAGCGCCAGTTCGAGCCCGAAGAGGAACACGTCCTCTGCTGTCGAGAGAAGAATCAAGAACCCATTTCTGTTGATCCTCGTACGAATCTTTAAGTTCTGCGCCAACCTTTTTAGGCTCCATCTATTCAAAGTTAACGAACAAAATAAACTATACGAGCGAGAGTTGATTCTTGAGGAGTGTGTGTGTGTGTGTGTGTGTGTGTGTGTGAAGTGATCTGTTTAAGTGAGAAGCAAACTTGGTCCTCATTATATAAGCTTAAGTTGGCTGTGTTGACTCATAATCCACTATAATGTTTTCTAGATTCTGTGGCCACATTCCCTTATTTTAAGCCTCAAATAGTTTCCATTTTCTATTTTGTTTAACCATTCACGTTGAGGATGATGAGTCCACGCAACGATCGTTTTCACATAGATGAAAATATAGGTAATATAAAATCACAAATAAAGTTGAACTTGCAAGAACTTGTTGTTAAGATGTATGGGCTTCCAACTCTTAATATGGTATCAGAGCCATTCTAGGCTAAACCTGGTCTCTTCTTTTCTTCTTCTTCTGCCGTCTTCCTCTTTAATCTTCTGAGAAAATTTTCTCTGCTCTGATACCATGTTAAGATGTATGAGTTTCCAACTTAAAACAAATTCTTAATACTCCTAAGTGTAGAAGAAAAATATGAGAGATGTAAAGACAGAACAAAGCTCTTATTTTGGTTACCACCTACAATCTAATCATTTTCTGACAGAACAAAATGAAGAATAAGAAATCAAAGTAAAAAAATACCTAAGACGAATACTTTAAACCCTAGACTCTAACCCCACTATGATCAGAGATGCTTTACTTCAACATAAAACAATCAAAGACGAATACTTAGTCCAATAAGTTCAATGTTTCCTTTATTCACTTGACTCTCAAGTTATCTTCTCGGTATGGAATAGATCTCACTTCCTTTAGGAATGTTTACCATTTACTTTAGTACGCAGTTCCCACCTCATGATCATATTCATGCCTAAAATCTAACGATCATAAATCACTCAACTGCAACACATCACAATGTAAAGCTAAGATTCTATCTCTTATAGCTTCTTAACCCCTACCGTAAACATAGTTTACATTATCATTTTACTTTACTACACTCTACACTCATGAAAAGAAAAAGAAGCTCAGCTACCCATTAATCATATAAGAAATTTTTTAATAAAAACGGTTATAAAGCTTTGTACTATGCTTAGTGCTATAAACACCAGTTAAAGTACATAACATGTTACAAGACAATTGTCCTCTATCTACAGTGGTTTGCTTTTCTAGAAAATATTATTTTAAGGTCGATTCTAAGGTCATGAGACCAATGAATGATAAGATTGTGATTAGTCTTGGACTCATGGAGAAGTTGTCACCGTTCAGTGGATTTGCAATAGGTAATCATAACCCAAACATATCTTCCAAATCTTGTTTATTTTATACGGTCCAATAGCTTTCAGTTATTGTGTGGTAAACAATCAATTTGTATGATTAAGAGTGAACTCCTACCTTGTATTAAATGGGATTATGTGGCTATGGATGAGGAAAGTGAATGATAGATAAAGTCTTCTAGCAAGAACTTAGCGCAGTTTAGCAAGTTTGACTATGTAAATGGTCGGCATCTTAAAGCAAATCAGTTTGCGTGTTGCAACCTTAGCAAGAAAACGTGTGTGCCTAGAGAAGTAGGACCACCACTTCAGTGACAGTGATGTTACTATACTTTCATTTGGTTCTCATGGTAACAATATAAACAGAATACTTTCAAACGATTTGAGATTTGATGGAAAATACTAACCTCCACTATGCATTGTTTGTTCTATTTCACGTGCGCTTGCTCATCATAAGAAGTTTCTAATACAGTCTCACATTGTTATGCACTGCTAAAAAAAGTAGAAGTGGGTCACAAGTCAACACAAATGGCTGTTAATGATATGACGCATCATGCATATGGTTGACGAGTCAGAAGATGTTACCGTCAAGAATCTAAAGATGACAGAATTGAAAAACATCGGTTAAAGACCTAACCAATCAGAGCAGACCCGATGGTCTTAAAAGTTGAACCACCCACATTGGTCCTAAAGGAAAAGTAACAATAGTTTTTCTTGACATTAAGTCCAATTTACTAACAATTGATTTCAAGACAAACGCATACCACACAAAAGAGAGGCGAGAAAGTGAATCGAGGATCATGCCATTATCAAGTGAAACGTTTTTACAACCAATAGACTTAAAATCCATTTCATTATCATATATCATGTGGGCAAAACAACATATATAGTGCATATGAAAGTTAGTGAGAAGCTTGCATTTGTCATTTTTCATGATGAATGTATTCATTCTATCTTGCATAACAATTCATACACATGAACAATAACATCTTCCTTTTTTAATTGTCTTCAGAACAATAACATAATATACAACAGATTAGATTGTTTATACTTCTATCTACAATCACAATCCAAGTTTTATTCTCCAGTTTGAAACTTGTACTAGTCCTATATATTATGCAAGTCAAGCAATAGTATAGCAGCTTTTTTTGGGGGTCAAATAGTATAGCAGCTTTAATCTTGTTCATTTAGCAATCAGAAGATAAGAGCTTCAGATTTTGTAGGAGTGGGCCGCACAAAAGCAGTTGGGCCTTGGGTAAATCTCACAATCAATATATCTTCTAAGACAAATTCTATTTCTCTTCCTATCTTATTTTTCTGTCTTCCCCCAAACAAACCCTAGTCCCTCGTCTTAGCTGCGTACCTGGTTTTCCTCAGATCATTCCCAATTTCATCCACAAAAGTCACAAGTGCTAAGCAGCGAGAATAGTAACTGAAGCTCTCTTTCAAACGTTCGCCTATCGTTTATGTTTTTGTGGCTATTGATTTGGATGAATATCCCTATACCAGATACGACTGTCATCTGTTTGAGAATCGCGGATCGGAGAACACGAAGATGTTACTAAGGGAAATTTTGGGCTTAGCAAACACGGTTTGGTACGCGGATTTAACCGTGTCCGAGCCGCGTCCAAGCCGTGTGCAAGCCGTATGCAAGCCGTGTGCAAGCCGTGTGCGAGTGCAAGCCCAAGCCGTGTGCGAGCTGTGTCCGAGTCGCGTTCGAGCCGTGTCCGAGCCGCGTCTGAGCCGTGTGCCAGCCGTGTCCGAGCCGCGTCCGAGCCGCGTCTGAGCCGTGTGCAAGCCGCGTCCAAGCCGTGTGCAAGCCGCGTCCGAGCCGTGTCCGAGCCGCTTCCAAGCCGTGTGCAAGCCGCGTCCGAGCCGTGTCCGAGCCGCGTCCAAGCCGTGTGCAAGCCGCGTCCGAGCCGCGTCTAAGCCGTGTGCAAGCCGCGTCCAAGCCGTGTGCAAGCCGCGTCCGAGCCGTATCCGAGCCGCGTCCGAGCCGTGTGCGAGCCGCGTCCGAGCCGTGTGCGAGCCGTGTCCGAGTCGCGTTCGAGCCGTGTCCGAGCCGCGTCTGAGCCGCGTCCAAGCCGTGTCCGAGTCGTGTCTGAGCCGTGTCCGAGCCGTGTGCAAGCCGTGTCCGAGTCGCGTCCAAGCCGCGTCTGAGCCGCGTCCGAGCCTCATGCGAGCCGATAGTTATTTTCCTTAGGCCCAGTTTTATTTTGCCGATAGTTATTTTCTATCGTTAGGCCCAATAGTTTTATTTTGTATCTTTTAAGGCCCATATCGTCTACATTATACAAAAAAATACGCCTATATACTCTGTAATTATATTTTGGCCGGTCTATGATTGTTCCCATATTATTGCAATTAGGGGTGCTGAAAGTATATATTACCCGTTGATAAAAAAATGATACTATCCGTTGACCAAAAAAAGTATATTTACCCCAATTTGGGATTGGCCTTTTCAAGTGTCATCGGATGTCGTTAATATCGGACGTTGTTTTAGTAAAGTAAGTAATGGTCGATACCTATGATAGATTTGAGACAGATTTCGAGGGATTTCTAGCTAATATAAAAGCTAGTTGACCAAAAAAAAGGTTGTCAATATAAAAGCTAGTTTGCTTTGTATGTTTGTAAGTTTACGGGTTACTTAGAGAACGAGTCTTCAGGGTAAGGAAGACAATATACCACATGAATCTTTAACTAAAAACATAAAGAACCTTGTCTGACACCGAGATAACAGAACTAAGAGCCACTAGCTTTGTGTGTAATTATCTTAGTGTGTAATTAACAACGACAAAAAATTCATTAGAAACAAGGTGTTTGGAGCGAAAGTTGGTAAAACCATGTTTTAGACGCCAAAATATATTATATATTTAGGAATATCATATAACAAAATATTCATTGTGATTTAGTAGTTGATACATTTGGCATTTAGACGCCAAATAATAACGGGCTGACCCTAATTATAAATAACTCTTATAGCTAAGATGAATGTTGGTGGTTTTTATCTATTAGCTTTTGAACTAAGTTTTCCTTGTTTGAACTTAGCTTTCCTTATGCAAGTTTTTGGCTTTGATGTTGTTTTTTGACAGCCGACTTTATAACTGAATCTAAATATTGTCCAAGATTTCAATATATAATTTCAGTGGAAAAAAAAAGATAGACAACTCAACTTGGCATGTGAGGATAGTATTGACAGACATGCTTCGCTGCTTTTACCCTAAACCCACATGCTCCTCCAAAATGTATCCCACCACTTGTAGTGTTATCCTAAATTAATACTTAAATCAATACTATTAAAACAGGAAGGTTTGCCATGGTACATAAATGTTGTTCCCGAAATTTGCCCTTGATATTATTAGGATTTGTAACCTTCATTAAGGGTAAAACTGTAAAACAATTTATATTTGATTTATTATCTCTACAATCCATGTTTCCAAACAAGACAATTATTAAACATGTAGCCAAACAACCAAAATCTAATGGGTCCCACTTTCCTAATTAATTAAAATCAAAACAAATTAATTGATAAATATAATTAATAATTTATACATCAACTATTATATATAAATTAAGATTCTCTAATTTATGATTTAATTCAAAATTTTATGATTTAATTCAAAATATATTTATAATATATTTTAATATCTCTTTATTTTGTTTCAAATATATATATATCTATATACACATATTACGATTGATGTTTTTACGATTGTACTTTTTAGCAGGTTTTTCCATCAAACTGAAAAATATTTAATTAATTAAACGGGTTGAAAAATTAATTAGCCAATCTCGATTATAAATTTTCTAAAAAAAATTTCGCATATAGTAAATAATTTCAGTTGATATATTTTAAAATTAATAAAATATTAAAATGATTTCATACTTATATTATTCAAATATTTGAAGCGTTAAATTATGCTTTATGTTTGAATGAAGTTTTTAACGGATAGTTCCATCAAATTTGCAAATTATATATACGACTACAACATGTATTTTATAAAATAATATTTTAGATAAATAAAATAACAATTAAACATATACCACATAACTTTTACAATAGTTGTTTTCACATATATATTTTTCCAAACTATGATCTTACGATACAACACAGATTAAAATATATAATGCGAAATCGTTATTTTAATCTCTTAATCCTTACGATACATCTCCTCCAAATAACACATAATTCATTTTAAAAAACTAAATTGATAACTCACTGTTTATAATGTTGGTTAAACAATTATAATCAAAATTAGATTACATAATTAAAAATCTAAACTACTATTAACAAAATGAATAAAAAGTAAAATTTGTAAAGAAAATTATACCCGCACTTCGAAGTGCGGGTCAAAATCTAGTATTGTATTAAGTTTTTATTAGATTTGTTAATGAACTTTTTATGTTAAGTTGCAAATTGGCCACTACTAGCTCTAATCACCCGACATTGCCTTTGAAATTTTAAAATAAAGCGTCCATAACGGTTGGTGTTAGTTTTACTGCGAAAAATCCTTTTCTGAGACTTCAGAAAATTTAAATATTGAGCTATAGAACTTGTCTCCGATCAAGAACACTCTATTGGCTTAGAGAACTTTAATCATCTATAGGTAGATGTTGTTTCCCGTTCTTAAAAAAAATGTTTCTGAGTAGTAAATTCTGTGAAAGTAGCCTCGTGTATGCGTGGAAGAAAAAAACAGACGAATGATTCATTATGATAAGAGATACAAGTTTCAATCAACAATCATTACCAGGTTTTTACTTTTTTAGAATAGGAAGACGAGGGTAAATAGTAAAGAACAATAATGGAGGACCTCATTTTTAAAGTTCCATAAACCTTGAATTTGAGGTTTTAAGATGTTTGTCTCCAAAAAAAAACTTCAATTTTGAGGTTTCACAGATTTAAAATTTTGCATTAAAGTCCTTACTATTAATAATAATTAAATTGTATCACATAACTTTTAAATAATTATAAACGTTAGAGGAAGGAGCAGTGAACTCCCCAGCTGGAGTCGAACAAGATGATCCGACAAAAGATAAGATTGCGGAGGACCTGGAGTTTGACTGGGAAAATTTTGAAGCTGATGAAAACCTCCTGCTCAATACGGATGAGATGGGAGAAGGAGACTCCAATTGGATCGACGAAGATGACCTCCTGGACGATGAACCAAACCTTGGACTAGCTAGCATCGACCTGACTGAGGAACCAATCCTGGATGATCCGATGTCCGAGGATGAGATGATCGAGCCACTAAGAAATCATGAACTTTTATCTCCAATGGAAGAAGACGAGCAAACTGCTGTCGATGATGAAATCATCAACCCTATCCCGCCGCTGTCGGAGAACATTCCCCGTGGTAAGCGGTCGGAGAGGAAATCGGCGGAGAAGGCTACGCATCAAGGCGGCGCAAAGAAGCGCATCCCCAACAGTCCGGCGGCGATCGGTTTTGGGGCTAAGAAATTGTTAATGGGAATGGGCCGAGCCTCTCCAAAGAAGAAAGCAGTTACAAAGGCAGCTGGATCAGGATTAAGCCCAGGAAAGAAGGCCCATGTACCTCTGGAACCGGCTCTTGCTCCTGCTGAAGATGATCCAAAAAAGTTTGACTAGGTTTACCGCAAAGACGCTGACAGGGCGAAGGGTGCGGAACCAAGCATTGATCCAGCATGAACGTGATTGCATGGAATTGTCAGGGGATTGGACCCAAACTAACAAGGGAACACCTCAAAGAGCTTCATCGTTGTTTTTTTCCAAGTTTTCTTTTTTTATCGGAAACAAAAAATAGCTTTTCTTTCTCGCAAGATTTGCAAGTTTCACTCGGATATGAGCGTGTTTACACCGTAGAGCCAATAGGCCGAAGCGGGGGTTTAGCTCTTTTTTATATGAATGAACCTAATGTTTTAATTAACTATTCGGACGAGCATATGATTGATATTGAGACTACTTGTGAAGGTCAAAGAATTTTTATGACCTTTGTATATGGACATCCGGTTGTAGAATACCGAGACTATGTTTGGGAACGACTTACACGGATGAGTCTAAATCGGCAAAATGCCTGGCTTATGATAGGAGATTTCAATGAGATCACCGGGAATCATGAAAAACGTGGAGGACGGAGGAGATCGGAGATTTCTTTCCTACCTTTTCGCACAATGATCGAAAATTGTGGCATGCTAGATTTTCCCTTTAAAGGGAATTCGCTATCCTGGATAGGAAAGAGGAAATCCGGGAAAGTCAAATGTCGGCTAGATAGAGCAATGGGCAATGAAGATTGGCACATGTATTTTTCCCACACCATTGTGGAGTACCTGAAAATCTGGGGATCAGATCATAGACCGGTATTAGCTAATATTCAAGTTACCCCGCAGAAAAAGAAGAAAAACTTTCGATTCGATAAGCGTTGGATAGGAAAATCAGGATTTAGAGAAATAGTGGAAGCGGGATGGAGAGAACCCAAAAGGACCTCACATCAAGATTTCCATCGAAGAATCACATCATGTAGGAACCATATCTCCAAATGGAAGAAAACTTTGCCAACAAATACTGCGAAACTTATTGAGGAACTTAAAATAAAAATTGATATAGCGCAAGAGGATGATAATACAACTGTCGAAGAGATTGAAGACTTACGAAGACAACTATGCAGGGCCTTTAAAGAGGAAGAGACCTTTTGGAGACAAAAAAGTAGGGTCCAGATACATAAAGAAGGGGATAACAACACAAAAATTTTCCACTCTTTCACCAAACAACGACGGGCTAGAAACCGTATCATATGCCTCAAGGACGATAACGGACAATGGGTGGAGGACTCAAAGGGAATCGAAAAAGTTGCCACCTCCTACTTCAGCGACCTCTTTAATTCCTCCAACCCTTCGGACTTCACCGAATCACTCCGGTATATTACCGAGAAAGTCTCAGACACGGATAATTACATCCTAACGAAAGATCCCTCAAATGAGGAAATTAGGAAAGCCCTTTTTGACATTAACCCGGACAAGGCCCCTGGACCAGACGGAATGACAAGTAGATTCTATCAACAGTTCTGGCCAATAGTTGGCCAAGATATCATAAAACTAGTCAAAGACTTTTTTACCAATGGCGTTTTTGATCCACAACTAAACCAAACCAACATTTGCCTCATCCCAAAGAAGGACAGACCAAGAGCCATGACTGAATTTAGGCCTATCAGCCTGTGCAACGTAAGCTACAAGATAATATCCAAAATCATGTGCAAAAGAATGAAAACACTTCTTCCGAATCTGATTTCGGAAACCCAATCAGCTTTTGTGGCTAGACGCCTTATTACAGACAACATCCTTTTGGCGCAAGAAAACTTTCACGCTCTTCGCACGAACCCAATGTGCAGATCCAAATTCATGGCCATCAAAACGGACATGAGTAAGGCTTATGACTGAATTGAATGGAGCTTCCTTAAAGCTCTACTATTAAAGATGGGTTTTGCGGAAAAGTATGTCAAACTTCTGATGTTTTGTGTCTCCTCGGTTTCCTACCAAATCCTGATTAATGGAGAGGCAAAAGGACGGATCCGACCCTCACGGGGACTAAGACAAGGAGACCCTATGTCACCTTTCCTTTTTATCCTTTGCACTGAGGCCCTAATCTCTCTCATGGACGGAGCAGAAGAAGAAAACAGGATCACCGGCCTACGGATAGCCATGAAGGATTGTTTAGTTGATCCTGATTCAATTCTCAGATTCATATCAACCTAAACGTGCAAATCTAGGTTCTCTTGAATAGAAACAATAATAGATCTCACCTTTTACCTGTTAATTGCAGCGGAAGGAGAGAACAGGTCAGAGATCAGAGAAATACCGAGAGATGAATCCTCCAAAGGCTCACACACGCGATCACAGAAAACGGCTGCTAGACCGAGCTGATGGGAGGCGCAGGGAGAGAGAGATTTCGGCGCTAAGGGGCTAGGGTTAGAGAGAAAGAGACTTGGCTTTTAGTTTATAAAAGCCTTCTCTTTCCCTTTTGGGCTTTTGGGCCCAAATACCAATCTGATTAAATCCCATGGATTTAATCAGACCCATTACTCTCTCTCTTAGTACGACAAATGCCTGACACTTTTACCGTACTTCTGCTAAGCCGTTCCTACACATTTTCCTGTTAGCTTAGGCGTGTGACCCATATGGGATCATATAATAAAGGCAACAAGTCCAAGACTTATAGATCATGAGCGGACTCTAGCAAGCCATCATGACCCCCAGTATTATATGACTTATGTCTGATCATTGACATACTCTTACTTTCTAGAGACAGTACCGAGATTACTGGACACAATTCCAACAATCTCCCACTTGTACTGGAATCTATGTATTCATAATCCTTTTGTCACAATATCTCGATTAGTCATAAGGCAAAATTAGTGTCATCCTTATAAAGCCTAATCTTGTTCATCGGACTCTGATTCGATACTGACAAACCAAACGACTCGGGACAGTCCGTTTGAGCATGGCCATGCATTTTCCAGTATTCAAATCTCCGATTGGCCTAGAGATATTCACTCCATTTATATTGGAGGTACAAATCCCGTCTTGTTCCATCACTGTAAACTACTCATTTCATAATGTACCCAAACAAGGTCCTTATAGCTATCGCAGAACGATAGTGTTAGACAATGATCAAAGTGCATCAGTCCATGTGTGGTCACATGCATGCGAACTCAGGTCTAAGGACTATACTCTATAGTCGTAGTGAGAATCTCTTATGACACAGATATAAATATCCTGAAGAGTTCTCATAAGCGGGTCATGTCCGGTCGTATGTTCCCAACATACACCTATGTACTGACTTTGATGCCGTGCATCTATGACACCATGAAACTTGGTCATAAGTCACATACCAATCTAGTCTCACACGGTTGTTGGTGTTCCAATTTCAACAACCTTCGACTAGGGACTGAATGATATAAGCCATCTATCAAATATAGGGTCTCATGATCAAGCTAAATGACTTTGATGACTCAAGATCAAGGCACTTACTTCAATGACCTATAAAATGGTTTATATCACTTTGGAACGATTATTTCATCACAGTTAAAATAATCTTGAAATAATAATTTCATTAAACATAAAAATGTTTTACAAGAACATATCAAATAACTAAATAAAGCCCTCAAACTCCCACTCAAATTTAGATTACATTTCAATGTCTCTAATGCCTACAGCTTCAGTCAGGAACTCGAGCTTAGGCCTTGGGAGTGGCTTTGTCAACGGATCAGCGACGTTATCATCTGTTTGAACTCGGCTGATCTTGACTTCCTTTCTATTAATGATGTCACGTATCAAGTGAAATCTTCTTAGAACATGCTTGGATTTCTGGTGTGATCTTGGTTCCTTTGCCTGAGCAATAGCACCATTGTTATCACAAAACAGTGCCAGAGGCTCAGCCGCATCTGGTATCACACCTAGTTCAATAATGAACTTTCGTATCCAAACAGCTTCCTTCGCAGCTTCTGAGGCGGCGATATATTCAGCTTCTGTACTGGAATCAGCAACGGTGTCTTGCTTGGAGCTTCTCCAACTGATTGCACCGCCATTCAGACAAAAGATATAACCGGACTGTGACCGGAAATCATCTTGGTCTGTCTGGAAACTTGCGTCCGTGAATCCACTGACTTTAAGCACATCACTTCCACCGTACACCAAGAACTTATCCTTAGTATGTCTTAGATACTTCAAGATATTCTTTACGGCAATCCAATGGTTTTCACCTGGATTTGACTGGTATCTACTCGTCATGCTCAATGCATAAGCAACATCAGGACGAGTACAGATCATGGCATACATGACAGATCCTATTGCAGATGCATAAGGAATATTCTTCATGCGCTCAAGCTCAGCAGCCGTCGTAGGGCTCTGCTTCTTGCTTAGCGTTGTGCCATGTACCATTGGCGTGAAGCCCTTCTTGGAATCTTTCATGCTGAATCTTTGTAGGACTTTGTCAATGTATGAGTCTTGACACAAGCCTATCAGCCTTCTAGATCTATCCCGGTAGATCCTGATTCCAAGAACGTATGCGGCTTCACCCATGTCTTTCATGGAAAAACAACTTCCAAGCCAGTCCTTTACGGACTTCAGCATTGGAATGTCGTTTCCGAGAAGCAGTATGTCATCGACATACAGAATAAGAAATACTATCTTGCTCCCACTAGTTTTCTTATACACGCATTGTTCTTCTTCGTTTCTGATGAAGTCAAATTGCTTGATCGCTTCATCAAAACGAAGATTCCAGCTCCTCGATGCTTGCTTTAATCCATAAATGGATTTATGAAGCTTGCATACTTTCCCAGCATTCTTTGGATCTATGTAACTGTCAGGTTGTGTCATATACACATCCTCTTCCAGAATTCCATTCAGGAAGGCGGTTTTCACGTCCATCTGCCAAATTTCATAATCATGAAAAGCTGCAGTTGCTAGAAGAATCCGAATAGATTTCATCATAGCCACTGGTGAATAGGTTTCATCGTAATCCACACTGTGAACTTGTCTGAAACCTTTTGCCACCAACCTGGCTTTATAAATCCGGACATTTCCATCCACGTCAATCTTCTTCTTGAAGATCCATTTGCACTCGATGGCTTTTACACCAGCGGGTAAGTCAACCAACGAAAACACTTGGTTGACCGACATGGAGTCCATTTCGGAATCAGTGGCCTTGCGCCACTTCGAGGAATCTGGGCCCATCATGGCTTGATTGAAGTTCGATGGTTCATCACCATCAATGATCAGAAGATCATGACAGTCAGTCACGAGGAATCCTTGATATCTCTCGGGTTCGTGACGGATCCTCCCGGATCTTCGAACTTCAGGTACTACAGGTTCAGGCTCTACAATTTCTTGTAGGTCCTCCTGCTGCTCTTCCTCATTAGGTTGAGCAGTATCCTGTTCATCTTGAATTTCTTCAAGCAGTACCTTACTCCCACTGTCTTTCTTAGAGAGAAACTCTCTCTCAAGAAAGTTACAATCCCGGGCAACAAAGATCTTGTTCTCGGAACGTAGATAGAAGTAATAAGCCTTGGTTTCCTTCGGATAACCAATGAAGTAGCATTTATCAGACTTTGGTGTAAGCTTATCTGAGATTAATCTCTTGACATAGGCTTCACAACCCCAAATTCTTAGATAAGACAACACTGGAGCCAATCCAGTCCATAATTCATATGGTGTCTTTGCTACCGCTTTCGATGGCGCTCTATTTAGAGTGAACACTGCTGTTAGCAGAGCATATCCCCAAAGGGATATTGGAAGGTCTGTGTGACTCATCATAGATCGAACCATATCCAATAAGGTCCGATTCCTCCTCTCAGACACACCATTCCTTTGAGGTGTTCCAGGAGGAGTGAGTTGGGATACGATCCCACACTCTCTTAGATGATCACTGAATTCTTGGCTTAAGTATTCTCCTCCTCGGTCGGACCGAAGAGCCTTAATGCTTTTGCCAAGTTGGTTATGTACTTCATTTTGGAATTCTCTGAACTTCTCAAAAGATTCAGACTTATGTTTCATTAAATAAACATATCCATACCTACTGAAATCATCAGTGAAGGTAATGAAGTACTGATAGTTTCCTCTTGCATTAGTGGACATTGGGCCACACACGTCAGTGTGTATCCGGCCCAATAAGTCACTGGCCCTCTCGTTAGGTTTATTAAAGGGGGCCCGTGTCATTTTGCCCATCATGCAGGATTCGCATTTCTCACATGACTCAAAGTCAAATGAGCCAAGAAGTCCATTCGAATGGAGCCTCTTGATGCGTTTCTCGCTGATGTGCCCTAAACGACAATGCCATAGAAACGTTCGGTTCTCCTCATTAGGTTTGAACCGTTTGGTATTAATGTTATAAATTGGCGCGGATTGATCGAGTATGTAAAGCCCATTCGTAAGAGGGGCAGAACCATAGAACAAATTGTTGCGATTGAAGGAACATAATTTATTCTTAACTGAAAAATCATAACCTTCCAAATCCAACAAAGAAATTGAAATAATATTTCTGCTTATAGCAGGTACAAAATAACAATTATTGAGTTCTAAAATCAATCCCGAAGGTAAAGACAACAAGTATGTGCCTACAGCTAGTGCTGGAACTTTCGCTCCATTCCAAACTCGTAGCTCCACTTGTCCTTGCTTCAGCCTTCTACTGTTGCTGAGTGCCTGCATATTAGTACAAATATGAGCCCCACAACCAGTATCCATGATCCATGAGGTATTATCAGAAGTAGTTGTATTAACTTCTATAACAAAAATACCTGTCGAAGAAGTCTCGAGAGTCTTCTTCTTCAATTCCTTTAGACATTCTTGGAATTTCTTACATTCTCTCCTCCAATGCCCTGGTTCTTTACAGAACCTGCATATGTCAGTTGGCCCAGCCTTGGACTTGGGCTTGGGCTTTGGCGTGTCCTTGTCCGCGACTTGGACAGCCTTGGCCTTTCCCTTATCCTTAGCAGAGGATTTCTTAAACCCCTTGCCCTTTTGCACCATAAGCACATTGGGGTCCTTGGCGGTTTTCCTCAAGTTGGGCTCTGCAGTCTTGAGCATTCCGTGAAGCTCAGGCAATGTCTTACTCAAGCCATGCATGTTAAAGTTCAGAATGAACTGATCATAGCTTGCAGGTAATGACTGCAGAATGATGTCGCAGGCAAGTTCTTGGCTGATAGGACAGTCGAGTTTCTGAAGATGATCGAGATAACCCATCATCTTCAAGACATGAGGACTCACTGCCGCATTCGCAGCCAACTTACAGTCTAAGAGGTTCTTAACAGTCTGAAACCTCTCAGTCCTTGCTTGCTCCTGAAAAAGCGATTTCAGGCTTGCCATTATCTCAATTGGTGACAATACACTCTCGAACTGCATTTGCAGCTCACTAGTCATTGTCGCCAACATAAGGCAATACACATCATTTTCATCTGACGAATGCTTTTCCCAAGCATTATGCAGAGTCCTGGCGGCATTGTTAGCAGGCCTCTCGGGGAGAGGATCACGAAGGACATAATCCTTCTTCTCCTGCTTGAGGACCAGCCTCAAGTTCCTTGACCACGTCAGGAAGTTCGTTCCAGTCAGCTTCTCCTTCTCGAGAACAGACCGGATTGAGAATGTGTTTTGTGTGCTTGTAGTAGTCATAGCTGAAATATATAGATAAAAAGGTTATTCGTTAAAATGTTCAATATGATTAATCTCGTATTAAATTTAATATGATTAATCATGCATTATATTCAATAACATCAGTTACCCTCAATAGAATATAATGATTCCAAGATCCACATATAACTAAGATTAAAGTGGGCCACTGGCCGTCACCCAACCTTAGCTTATATCGGTAAGCCCTTTGTCGGCTAATTATATCCGTGATATAACTCTTGGTTGTGAATCTGGGCCCGAGGCCCAATCCACTCTGATGTCTCAAGGCCCGGGACTCCCGATGGCCTAGTCAAGAAAACCAGACTATACAGTCATGTAATCATTAATGTCTTGGACTCCCAATGACATTTATGAATCACAAACCGTCTTATCCACGCAAAAGTAGACACCCTCACACTGTAAGGCCATGAATACAATTGAATGGGCTTCGACAGCTGACATAGCCTGGACAAGACATCCAACGCTTGATATTATTTGAGGTTCGTAGGTTTATTAAAATTTCATTCCCAAAATAGAAGATTACTATTTCGGGAAACTTTCTATTTTTGGAAACCTACTATTTTTGGAAACTTTATAAAATTGGAAACTTTCTAAAAACGGAAACTTTCTAACTTTAGAAATTTCTTAAAATCCAAAACCCGCAAATCTAGAAACTTCTATTTTAAGAAACTTTCTAATTTCAAAATTTCGGAAACTTTAATTTAAAATCGACTTTATAATTTTATAAAATAAATTTTAAATTAATCTGAAGAAAGACTCAAATAATTGGCCCAATTGTTTTAACTTCTTGGCCCGAGGCCCAAGAATTGGTCCATGTCCAAGACATGACCCAATTGTCCAATTAAATGACATAACCGGTCTGGTTCATTAAAATTGGTCTAACCAAATTTTAATTACTACGATGACCACAATTGTCAACCGGTTATTTACTAAACCGGATTTTCTCAATTTATTTGGTCCAACCAAATCAAATTAGAAAATCCTGGTTTAGGCACTAAATCCAATAATTCTTTCGACATTGGATTTCTTGTCCCGGTTTAACCAGACTTAATAAAATTATTAAATCTGTTTATTAAACCAGGACGAATAATTTTAATCAAAATTCTAAACTGAGCCGTTAACCGAACCGAAACATCACACGCAAACCCTAACCGGTCGAGAAACAATCGCCCAGCCGCAAGCCATCATGCTTCCGCGGCGGACGAATGGTCGGGACGGTTGGGCCGCGTGATCGGGACGGGAAAGGCGGGACGGGACGATGCCGAGACCATCGCGGGACGATCGTAGCTCGGTCCAACCGATCCGCTCGATCGATCCACATGATCGCTTGCTTATCCTCTCACGCAAGCGATCGGCCATCATCACGCACACGGTCGATCGGCTGATCATGCGATCGATCCATGATCGATCCATGCATCCAAGCCATCGGCCGATCACAAAAACAAGTCATATAGCTTGTTTTGCGATTTCATTAGTGTGTTTAGGGTTTAATTCTTGTTTCTTAAGTGATTTATCTTATCAGTAGATTGATTCAAAACACTTTTAAACAAGAAAAACAATCCTAAACATGAATCTAAACAAGAAAAACCAGAACCAATAGCTCTGATACCACTGAAGGATTGTTTAGTTGATCCTGATTCAATTCTCAGATTCATATCAACCTAAACGTGCAGATCTAGGTTCTCTTGAATAGAAACAATAATAGATCTCACCTTTTACCTGTTAATTGCAGCGGAAGGAGAGAACAGGTCAGAGATCAGAGAAACACCGAGAGATGAATCCTCCAAAGGCTCACACACGCGATCACAGAAAACGGCTGCTAGACCGAGCTGATGGGAGGCGCAGGGAGAGAGAGATTTCGGCGCTAAGGGGCTAGGGTTAGAGAGAAAGAGACTTGGCTTTTAGTTTATAAAAGCCTTCTCTTTCCCTTTTGGGCTTTTGGGCCCAAATACCAATCTGATTAAATCCCATGGATTTAATCAGACCCATTACTCTCTCTCTTAGTACGACAAATGCCTGGCACTTTTACCGTACTTCTGCTAAGCCGTTCCTACACATTTTCCTGTTAGCTTAGGCGTGTGACCCATATGGGATCATATAATAAAGGCAACAAGTCCAAGACTTATAGATCATGAGCGGACTCTAGCAAGCCATCATGACCCCCAGTATTATATGACTTATGTCTGATCATTGACATACTCTTACTTTCTAGAGACAGTACCGAGATTACTGGACACAATTCCAACAAGCCAGGGCTAGCCCCACCGTCTCTCATCTTCTCTTTGCGGATGATAGCCTTTTCTTCTGTAAAGCTGATGTCCTGCAATGTGCAGAGATAGTAGAGATCATCAAGACTTACGGAGACGCGTCAGGTCAGAAATTAAACAACTCGAAATCATCAATTGTATTTGGAGACAAAGTGAATATGGATACCCGACGAGACATTATAAGGACTATAAACATCACAAATGAGGGTGGAATGGGGATGTATCTAGGCCTCCCGGAACAGATATGCGGACCAAAGAAAAATGTCTTTGCCTTTGTTCGAGATCGCCTAAATGGTCGGGTTAACAACTGGAATTCGAAACTCCTTTCCAAAGGTGGGAAAGAGGTCCAAATAAAATCAGTGGCACAAGCGGTACCAACATACACAATGTCATGCTACTTACTCCCCAAAGATACAACCAATAAATTGAAAAGCGCCATCTCGAATTTTTGGTGGAGCTCAAGACAAGATAGTAAAGGCCTACACTGGATTGCATGGGATAAAATATGTATTCCCCAAGAAATGGGAGGTTTGGGTTTCAGAGATCTGAGAGAGCAGAACCTTGCTCTACTTGCTAAACAACTATGGAGATTGATCCAATACCCATCATCCTTACTAGCCCGAGTATTACGCGGGAGATATTACAGACAATCAACTCCTTTAGAGGACCGAGAAGTCTACTCCCCATCTTTTGGGTGGCGTAGTATTACGGCCGCGAGACAGACATTATGTCAGGGGCTACGGAGGACGATTGGATCGGGATATAATACGAGAGTTTGGTGGGACCCGTGGATCCCCGATACTGAAGCACGTCCACCAAGAGGACGTGATAATACAACATATAGAGACCCTCTGCTCTTAGTCCATACTTTGATCAGACAAGATTCAAAGGAATGGAATGAGCAAACACTTCGTGAACTTTTTCACCCGGATGATATTCCACTCATCCTCGGAATCCGAATCAGCATTGATGTTAAGCCAGATGGTTTTGCTTGGAACCACACGAAATCTGGGAACTACACTGTCAAGTCGGGGTACGAACTATCTATGAGCCGAAACTTGGAATTTTTGAATCAGGAGATTTTAGAACCAAGTACTACTTGCCTTAAAAGCGAGGCATGGAAAACTCAAGCTCCAAGAAAGATCAGACACTTCATGTGGCAGACCATTTTCGGATGTGTGGGAACATGCCAACGCCTCGCCTTCAGACATTTAGGGACAGATCCGTCTTGTCCTCGATGTGGAGCCCAGGAGGAAACAATAAACCATCTTCTTTTTGAATGCCCCCCTGCTGTACAAGTATGGGCTCTTTCGGACTTTCCGTCCATTCCGGGTTGCTTCCCGTGTACATCCTTATTTAGTAACATGGATTTCCTCTTCTGGAGGACAAAAGACGTGGGTCTCCCTGACCCACAAAAAAACAACTACCCATAGATTTTGTGGTATATTTGGAAGGCTCGGAATTGTAAGTTTTTCGAAGGAAAAGATGTCTCCCCCAAAGAGACACTTCAGTTAGCAACTATAGAAGCGGAGGAATGGAGAGAGGCAAACAAGAGTGTGAATGGAGAAAGAGAGATTGACAACCTGCCTTTGTGCACGATGGGAGGCCAACGGCTCACCACTCCGACCTCTAATATCCCGATGTGTCAAATAGATGCTTCGTGGGTGGCGGATGGTCAAACGAGTGGTTTAGGATGGTTCTATAAAGACTCATTGGGAAACAACTATACGGGAGCACGAGGTTGTAGGCGGAGCCTATCACCCCTTCATGCCGAATTCGAAGGACTACTTTGGGCGATGTCTTGCCTTTTGGAGGGAGGGATTCTGTCGGTACGAGTGGAGACAGACTGCTCGGATCTACTAGCTATGACGGAAGAACCTCAAGAATGGCCTAGTTTCAAGACAGAGTTGGAATTCTTCAACTCACTTAGACTCGCTTTTGCGACGTTTCTTTTAACCTTAATTTCTAGGAAATCAAATGTCCGTGCCGACTCTCTTGCAAAAGGGGCGAGAGCACGGGGTGTAGTTTTTTCCCATGTAAGTCAAGACCACTCGGATCGATTAACTCTCTGGAGTGAAAATTTGATCCGAACAACATTGAATTAATATATGGAGTTTTAGTTGTCAAAAAAAAAAAAATATTGTAAAAATATTAATTTATAAAATATTACACTAAAATATTAAATAACATATAATAATAATAACAAAAACAATTTATAATCTTAGTTTATAACTAAATTTTTAAAACATTCAATACAATTTATGTTCGTTACGCTTTCAAGTATGATTAATCAATGTATTTTGAAATGATGAAATGAATTTTTTATTTGAAGATTACGAAATAAAAAAATATTGAAATCGGATATTTTATAACATATAAAATTATTTTAAGACTAAAATTAATAAAATATATAATTACAAAGACTGAAATGTAAAAGAAAATATGAATTTCAAATTTGAGGTTTTATACATTGAGGTTTCACTGTTCAAAACTTCAAAAAATGAGATTTTGAAGTTTCTTTTGGAGTGACCAAAACCTCAAATTTAAAGTTTTGGGATTTCTTTTGAAGATGCTTATTGACCAAAAATGTTACCAGGTTAGGAGTTAGGACCAATCAAAAAACAAGTCATGATATTTCGAACACCAAAATTTAATGGGTCGATTGATAGATTGACTTTCAATATTTGTTAGTATTTCCTGAAGGAGACTTTTATGACTTTTCTTACAAGTCTCTCTCTTCCATATTCTTTCTTCTTTCTTTCCAAACCGAAAAATTCCTTTAAAAGTATTTTTTACATGGTTCACATTTTTCCTTAAATACTTTTAACTATTTGATTTAAAATAAATTAAACCAAAAACAACTAGGGAAAAATGTACAAAATATGTTTTAACTCTAATAATAAATTCAAAATTAGAAAGATGGTAAAGATGATACATATTATTAATACATATATTTCTAATTTTTTATTTATTAAAGTTAGTTTACAATGAGTTTTCGCATTCAACCATCATACATTTCTACATTAAAACCATCTATTTGAATGACTAAATTATTTTATGTTTATATTTTGTTGCAAAAAAAATCTGGTGGTTAAAATTTGATAATTTATATATATTAAGCTTTTATCAGTAGTTAAATTTATAGCTAATATGAATAATAATAATAATAAATCACACTTAATACAATCAAACTTTGACATGAATACAGTACTGCTATTTCTCTTTATAGATTCATAAGTAAATAATTGTAATCAATGTTGCAAAGTGTTAAAAGTTAGGTTCAACAAAAAATAAAGTTAAAATTTTAAGGGTGAAAATGTGAGTAGTGACGAAATAATCCACATCTTTTGTATTTATTTAGCATGTTCCGCAATATACATTCTTCATAAAATTATATTTGAACCGTATTACACAATATTATCTGTTTAAACCATATTAATCTGCATTGTTCAAACCGTCTTTAGAGTCTAAATCCCAAAAATTGGAAATTTAAATTTATTACTCGTCTAAAGTATTTTTGGTAAAAATAACTATCGCTAATTTCTGCTCAAAGGTTGAATATTATTTTGGTTTTTAATTAAATTTCCAATGCAAACCGTTTCTCCGTGTTGAACTCGCCTTTTTAATCATAGGGCTTGGTTTGATTTCTCAGATTCTTCTAAAGGAAATCTCTTTTCTTCTACTTCAAAAGTTTCAATCTTCTCCAGCCTTTCATCTTCGATCTCTCTCTCCCTCTGTTACTTTTTATATTTCGCTGCATCTCTTGTTATCAGATCTTGGATTGACCATCTCGATCGTTGACCCTGAATTTGGGTTCGTCTAAAAATCCGACCTTTCTCCGGCGAGAAGCTCGAGATTAATAAGGTTAAATTTTTGTTGGCGTTTGGTTTTGGGTGGGTGATATGATGTTGACCCAATTTGTTGGGTTCTGAAGTAGTATGGAACTGATTGTCACACGACAAGAAGAAGATCAACAAACAAGAATAAGATGACGCTTTACATTCGTCGCGAATCTTCCAAGGTTCGTCATTTGTTTCTCCTCCTAATTCAGCTTCTGAGTTATTCGAATTTTTGGCTGATTTGTTAGTTTCTGTTCATTAGCTATGGAAGAGATTTTGCTCTGAGATAACAACGGAGATCGGTCTTCTCGCTGAGAACTGGAAGTACCTTCTGGCTGGTCTTATCTGTCAGGTTCTCATCTAACTCCCCATTTGAAATTTGGAAGCTTTTTTGTTGTTGTCAGTTTGAATTGATTCTCGTTAGATTCAGATGGAAGCTGTACTTGATGGTTATTTCTCATGTTGAATGTTAATGATGAATCCTGTTTCGTATTGTTGAAGTCTGATCATGGTTTCGTTATACATGGTAACTTTTAAGAGAAAGCTTATATCTTGTTTGTGTTGTTTTGACACTTTATGCATGGCATCTGTTATGTGCAGTACATTCATGGTTTAGCTGCTAAAGGAGTTCATTATATTCATCGCCCAGGACCGACTCTCCAGGATCTTGGGTTCTTTCTTCTTCCGGTTTGTCTCAGACATTTTAGCTATATAGGCTCATTCATCAGCTCAGAATAGATATCTTATTATAGCTTTGCTTTCCATTGTATAGGAGCTTGGTCAAGAGAGAAGCTACATAAGTGAAACCGTGTTCACTAGTGTATTCGTTTCGTTTTTCCTGGTGAGTCTTGCGACATTCATAGTTTCTTCAGTATTCTAGGATTCTAGTAATATGTTCCTATATTGATACTCCTTGAGCCTGTATTGCAGTGGACTTTCCATCCATTTATCCTGAAAAGCAAAAAGATATACACCGTATTGATATGGTGCAGAGTTCTAGCATTCTTAGTTGTAAGTGCACTGCCTTACTAGTTACTATAGTTGAAGCTTGCTGAGATTATTTTTGTCTTGTCAATTTTGAAGTTTGTAAACGTTTCTGTTTTCAGGCCTGCCAGTTTCTTCGTGTTATAACTTTCTATTCGACTCAGCTTCCTGGCCCAAACTATCACTGTCGTGAGGTAAAGCAACTGAGATCTATACACAAGGTCTCATGTGTCTAATTGATTAATCTTATGTGCTCCCACTTTTTCTACAGGGCTCTAAAGTTTCCAGGTTGCCATGGCCTAAAAGCGCTCTTGAGGTTCTCGAGATTAACCGTGAGTCTACATGTTTTTTCTTTCCCCTGTACACGCATTTCTTTCTTTGCTAATGTTCTCATGTGATGACTCTGATCTCATCAGCTCATGGGGTGATGTACGGATGTGGAGACCTGATATTCTCATCGCATATGATATTCACGCTAGTCTTTGTCCTCACTTACCAGAAGTACGGCACTAAAAGGTAAAAACTTCATCAACTCCTTAGGCAATACCTTCAAAAACTACTTTCAAAATGACATCCCTGCATCACCCTTCTGTGTATACTATCTCTCAGGTTCATAAAGCTGTTTGGGTGGCTCATTGCTTTCGTGCAGAGCCTCTTGATCATTGCCTCCCGTAAACATTACAGTGTCGATGTTGTTGTTGCATGGTATACTGTGAATTTGGTGGTGTTCTGTCTAGACAAGAAATTACCAGGTTTGATCTCAGAAAACCCGTCTTGAATGAAACACTTGTTGTCTGATTTTGGCAGAGACTCTGTTTCTCATATCTTTTGTTTCAAATGTCTGTACTTCAGAATTACCAGATCGGACTACGGTGTTGCTCCCGGTAATCTCAAAGGACAGAACGAAAGAAGAGAACCACAAGCTGTTGAATGGTAACGGTGTTGATCCTGCTGACTGGGTAAGCATCTGAGCCTCTTTTTGTTATCCTTCTCAGTCTGAACCAATCACACAATTTGATCTTTAATGCTCTTGTTTAGAGACCAAGGGCTCAAGTGAACGGGAAGATAGATAGCAACGGAGTTCACACTGATAACTCAGTGAATGGCGCATGAAACTCGCAGCAGACTTCGGACAAGATCTATATATGAAAACAGCTAATCAATGGCGTCATGAAGACGACCTGTTGGCCTTTCATGATATGTCGAATTTGGACTTGAATTCTGTAAGTGGGATCAATTTTTGTTTTTGGTCATTGTTCAAGAAAAGAACACTCATAGAGAGAAGTGGGGTCTATGCTGTTTTGTACATTTTCCAGTAACTTATTCCCCAAGTAATCATCGTTTGTTGGATCACGTTGTTTCCCTCTACATCTTAAGACATCTTTTAACCAAAAGAAAGAAGAATTGTTTGCAAGAGCATATGTTTGTGTTTATATACAAAGAATCAAAATCTCATTTGATATTTAGGCTTTGAGTGGTAGTTGTGGTTAGTAGTCCGCAAGCAGTCAAAACAGCTTTTCTATACCATTCACAATTGTTGGTACACATTAGTGCAGACTCGGAAAAATTCAAAGAAGTCTCTTGTGAATCAAGTGTGAACAATTTTTATGGAAAAAAAAAATTTGGTATGCAACGGATTGTGCGCTCCAAAAATGAAATGTTTTAGTCTGCAGTTGATTTAGTATGTTCTGGCAGCCTTAAGCCTTAGTAAAAGTTGTTGTTTAACTTGGCAAAGAACATGTATATATTGAGGTTCATGAAGAAGATGAGACATGGAAATGGAAGAGCCATGATATGAAGAAGCCAAATACCATACAAGTTAACACTATATTCACCATTCTCTGTGACAACCAATAAATTCATTTTATTATTACACGTCAAACAAATCTGTGTACACGTCGATTTTGTAGGTCTTTGTATAGACGTCTCTATGGCTGAGTCGAGATGAAGAGCGCAATTGCGGCGCTTTAAAGGACTTCGAGTAGAGAAAACTTATGGCGTCTGCAGATATGAGCGACGAGGCCATCGGATAATCCATGGGCTTGGTGATCCATCGCGCATGTGATATAACCGGATTCAGCAAAGAGGATGGATTTTAGCTGGAGGAACCAGCTGGACTCGCAGGCTTCACCTACGGCAACGATACAGATCTGATTAGGTGGAGGGAGTGGAGACCACTGGATGAAGAGCTTGAGTCCACGAGGGTTGGAGATGAAGACAGATGAGTGACTAACGGAACGCTTCCCATAAACAGCAGTATGGTAGGAGAAAATAGGAGGATTACTTTCACCGTAAAAGAATACAATCTTCGACTAGATCGGTTTGTTTTACCAAAAAGATAGGAAATATCAAAATGTATATAGAGCTAAAACATTTACTTTGTTAATATTTTTTGGATCATTAGAATATGTTTTGTAAATCTTATTATTCTTGCATTTTCAAACTTGATGAATGAATTTTTTTTAGTACGACATTCAAAAGTTTTCATCCGAGGTTAATTCTTTTAGATATCTTTTTATGTTTATGTTTATGTGTAACACTTCTTTAATTTACTCTTTAAAATCAAATATTTTATGGTATTGTTGTCTTAGTTAGTCATACTATAAAATGTTATTGAAATAAACTGATTGAAATCCAATGTCCGTGCAACGCACGGGCCAGAATCTAGTATTTTTATAATTCACAGGACTGATTTCCATATATTTACACAATCTATATGAATGTGTTCTTTTCTTTTTGGCAATTTCTAACATTCGACATCTAGTTTGTACCCATTGTTATGTTAAGGTGGTTCATTAAATATCCAAAAACCCAAACCAACAAGGCCTGTTAGCGGGATATCAGGTTTGATTTGGTTTGATTGAGCAGGATCTTGAAGATATTCATGCTCAATCAAACCAAATCAAACCAGATGTCCGGCTAACATCTCTTGTTTAAGAGAGATTAACAATTAAATCAGATCTCAGCGTTTTCTGTTTACTTTTCTGCAACTCCGATACGGAGATGTTAAGATAGATAACGCAGTTTTAAAATTCACATCATCGATCTGACAATTCTAACATCAACCAAGAGCTAATCCAAAAATAAAAGTTGATCCAAAGTAATATAAATATTGGATCTCAGGGTTTTTTTTATCTTCAAACTCTGTGAAGGAGATTTGCAGATAGATAACGCAGTTTAATAAACTAAGAAATCATCGATCCAATCCGACCAATAAAACAAAATCAAAGCTACTCAACAAAAAAGAAAGAGGAGAGGAGAAGAGCATCTCAGAATTGAAAACCCCATTTTTATCTTCACTAACAATCAAAGTGCAAGGATAACAATTTTTCATGGAATTCATCACCGTTGCTCTTCCCCTTAAAAACAAAGCCAAGTACCAAAAAAAAAAACTAACATCAAATTAGATAGAGAGGAAAAAAAAGCCAGTCAAATCGCCGAACCGAATTTCAGAATCCATGATAGCTTGGAGAAGTATTTATACAAGGCGCCGATAAAAAAAAACACAAAGCCCTACCTCTCCGTTTGGTAACGCGTTTGTCTTAATCCATAACCACAGAAAGGACACACTAACCCCTCAGCCGCTAACTACGTGCCGTTTTGGCTTTCAAAATCTCCAAAACATACATGCCGTTTACAAAACCACATTTGTTAGGGCTGGACAAAATATCCGAACCGAATTCAATCTGAAAATATGATACCGAACCGAAATCTAAACCGACAAATATCCGAACGGATCTTAAATACCTATATCTGAAAAATAGAATATGAACCTGAATCGAATAAAAAACCGAATAAATATCTAAAATACAATTATATCTCCAAAATATTAATTATATTTAGATTACCATAACTCTTTTTATCAAAAAAAATATTATAACTAAAATACCAAAAATTACAAATATAAACTTAAATAGCGGTTATTTTTAGACTAAAATATTTTAAATAAACGAACTAAAATATGATGAATTTTATTTTTATTTAGTTTATGGTTTTATTTAGTTTATAATTTTATATATATTCGAATCCGAACTGAACTCATAAAGAACTGAATTCACCTTAAAAATTATAAAACATATATTATATTTTAGTTTTCAATCCAAAAACTGAAAAAACCGAATTAAATTCAAATATTCGAACGTGTAGCCTTACACCTACACCGAGCATTGGGTCCTTCGACGTGGAAGCAGAAGCTCCGCTAGAAAAAAAAATTAGAGCATCTTCAATGGTAGAGTTCTTAATTTGAGTCTCTAAATATTAAAATACTATTATTTTTAATATAGCTAAATTTTATATTTAAAATTTAAATTAAAAAAATGAATCAATTAAAAAGTGACAAGTGTCACAAGAATATCTTAATAAGAATTCAAAGGTTACTTTTTATGTTATTTTACTATTAAATTGCTTAGATACTCACCTAAGAAACTACCATTTGAAGTGTTCTTAGAGCATATACATTGAGAGTTTTAGGGGAGTTCTTAGCACGGATTCTTAGGCAAAACGATTAAAAAATATTATTTTTAAGAACTTCGCTAAGACACGTCAGCGTGTGATTGGTCATTTTTTTTTGATTTTTTTTTCTTCCATCTCAAACAAAAAAATTATTAAAAAATGCTAAGAACCCCCAAAGGGGAGTTCATTGATGTTGATGGTCTTAGTAACCAACTCTCAGAACCACACAAACCAGAAACGGGTCAAACCTCTTCTGTAAATTTTAGTCATCGATCAAGCAATTAGAAACAACGACGCGTTGATACAAAAACTTCTTTGATTATTCCACCAAAAGCCAAATATTCGATTTGAAGTTCATCGACATCTTCGTCTATATATATACTTCAAATATATACACATACCGTATCAAATGCTAACCGCACATTTGCGTTTAGCAACGGCCAAAACCAAACTGATAAATAGTAATAATCCTATGGGGATAGTCTTTGGTAAAGCTTACATAATGAGAATGGTTTTTGGTAAAATCGTTGTCGAGACTCCTAAATACACCGTGTCCAAATCCGGCGACAATTATGAGATAAGGGAATATCCACCGGCGGTTGCGGCGGAGATCACTTATGTTCCGTCAGAATTCAAAGGTGACAAAGACGGCGGCTTTCAGGTCTTGGCTAAGTACATAGGCGTGTTTGGCAAACCAGAGAACCAGAAGCCGGAGAAAATCGCCATGACGTCTCCAGTGATCACGACGGAGGGAGAGAAGATCGCCATGACGTCTCCGGTGATCACAAAGGAGGGGGAGAAGATCGAGATGACGTCTCCGGTTGTGACAAAGGAAGGAGGGAAAAAGAAGACGGTGACGATGCAGTTTCTGTTACCGGAGATGTACAAGAAGGCGGAGGATGCGCCGCGTCCGACGGATGAGAGAGTGGTGATTAGAGAGGAAGGAGGGAGAAAGTACGGCGTGGTTACATTCAGTGGAAGTGCGGGAGAGAGTGTGGTGAGTGAGAATGTGAAGAAACTAACGAGTGATCTCGAGAGAGACGGGTTTAAGATCACCGGAGATTTCGTCCTTGCTAGGTATAATCCACCATGGACGTTAACTCCTTTCAGGACCAATGAAGTCATGATTCCTGTTGAATGAAGAAATTATATCCAAAGTCTATAGCTTTTGGTCTCAAGAACTTGTTTTTAAAGATTGTAACAGAACAATAATGTATACGAAAATGCGAGCTTTTGATTTAAAATTTCTATAGAATGAACATGGATGAATCAACAACAAAGTACTTGTTCTGACAAATGTGTTTGGACTGAATGATTTGAACCTGCTTTTTAACCGGAGAAAAGCTTAACAACAATGACTATTAAGTTAAAGAGCATGAGAGGGAGCCTCATGTAGTGGCAGGCGTGGATGAGACCAACGATTTGGCCTTTGAGAGAGTTTCTTCTGCCGGTTTGGTGTAGCTCAGCGAGTGTCCATCCTTTTGGAGCAAGAAAACGGTCTTCGTTGAGGATAGCAAGTGCGTTTGCAAATAGCAGCAATCCTTCCATTAGTGTCCAGAATCCCATGATTTCTCTGTGACACACACCAAAGGATCAAGAAACATGCATAAAGAGTTGGAAACATACAGATACAGTTTACCTATGAATTGAATTCACTTGTATCTAAGTGATACTAACACATGAATAGTGAACACCAATCAATTGCAATACTATTCTATGCCCTCTGCAATGAGTTAGGAATGAAACTGATTTCCGGTGTTGTCTTGCAAACAACCTCTTGAGGCAACATAATCATATAAGCATCTTCAAAATAGCAAGAAGCTTAGAGCTAAGAACATGGTTGACATTGTTTTATGAAGGGTTGGCTTCAGAAAGTGTAAACTATCATCAAATTTAGCTCAAAAGATTGATCCTAATTCTCAGTTGCTGAAGCAACCGATATAGTGAGTTTATCATTGTACTAAAGAGGGGATTCAAATGCATACCGAGTAAAGGAGGAAACTTTGCGTTTAGCTCGAATCCTGGCCTCAGTACCTGATAATACAGATTCCATTTATCAATCATTCTCATGGATTATATATTTTCATGATAATTAGATGCAGAAACTAGAGAAATCCTCAGAAATAAACAGGTTAAGTGGCTCACATACGATCGTAATACTTCCTAAGATCCAATATTTCTAGTAAAATTCAAGCAAACTGATTGATTGATTGATCTCCCTAATTGAACAAACCCCAAATCTCGGCACCAGTTTTCAAAAGAAAGATCGAACGAAAACTCCGACGGAGAGAGAATCGTATGAAGAAGGAGGAGAGAGAGAGATACTTACAGGTGAGTCGAATCGAATCGAATCGAATCGAATCGAGGTTGAATGGTTAGAGATCTCGTTCAAGAGACGAAGCCTGCAATATGTTTTTTTCACATTTTTAACTTTAAAATTGTATCAACTATTTAGCTATGTGGCCAAACCGGAATTTTTTGGGTCAAATGTCAAACCGGATAAAAACCGGGTTCTTTGGAGGGATATGATTTTTGTTCATGAAACAAGAAAATGGCTTATGATTTGAGGCTACCATTAACAAGATTATGTAAATCAGTATTAACAAATCAGAGTGGCAATTTTCTGCTCCATGCCAGTTTCCAGCCTTGGCTTACGGCTGAAAACTGGCTTGGATCAGACGACCCGTTTTAGAAAAAAGTAAAACACATACACGGATCAAATACGGGTCAAATTTGGGTCGGACACGGGTCAAACTTGGTTCAGACACGGTTTGGGCACGGTTCGGCATGATAACCGACATAAAAAGATCTCAATATGCGTGCCAAACCGTGTTAGCACCGTTAATAAGTAAAACAAAACCGGACATAACCGGATATGAAGATAAAACCATTGTATTAATGAAATTGATTAAATAATTGAACCGGAAAGCGTCAGATATTGGTTTTTAATTACAGACTCAAAATCTGCTACGTTTGTGTTGGTTGCTGAAGAGAATCTGCTCGGATGGTTGAAGTAAGCGACGGATGAATCCGTGCAGTTCTCATAGACCGAGCTTCGCTTCTTCCTTCTGCGTACTCCTCTCCAAGATCATACTAACCCACAAAACATCAATCAGAAAGTCAGAATCTTTCATCTTTTTCAACAAAAGTATTGATTTTGTATCTCTTCGCTCTTATCATCCAATTGGTTAATCGGTTTGTGCGAATCGCAGATTTTCTTCTTATTTAGCTTCTAACTTTACAGAAGAAGATTTCCTGATTCGGAAGATAAATAATGGATTTAGGGCAACGAACAAGCACTCCACCAAGCCCAAAGGCTCCAGCCACCAGTAATGCTGCAAGCGGGGGACTTGTATATGTACGCAGAAGACTCGAGGTTGACACTAATAAGCCTAAGGCCGCCCACTGGGAAGAGCGTTACCACCATCTTCAAATCCTCCTAAATAACCTTAATCACACGGATCATCATCTACACAGTGAGCTGAACACCTTAAAGATTACGCCTTTATATACATATATTTATATTGCACTCTGATTCTGACTTGCCATTGTTAGTGCTTTGGTCACTTTCCTCTGCTGAGCTTAGCAAGCATGCTGTTGACTTGGAAAAGAGGTCTATTCAACTATCTCTCGAGGAAGGTACTCGTATATAAAGTTCAGTTCTGATTGCCACACATATTTACTTATACTGTTTTAGCCAAGATTTGATTCAAGGAAAGCTTTGTTTGGCAAATACGACTAGAATTCTGGTGCAGGGTTGTAAAGGTATAGCTAGGAACTATGTAATATTTGATAATGTGTTGAACCTGGTGCAGCGAGGGAGATGCAGCGTGTAGCGGCTTTAAACGTGCTAGGAAGGTCTGTGAATAATAACAACGGCTGCTGTTAATCTACTGCTGTCCACCACTCTTACTTTCACTTTTGGATGCTTGCGAATATACACCTCTCCGTTCCTGTTTCAAGCCACCATATATAGTTTTAATACTATGACATGACATCTCACTTATGTAAAACCAAAACATTCGAAGCTTGTTTCTTTACTTGGTTCATGAGACCCAGGCTAAGCACCTTCACTCCTTTATTATCTGTTGCTTTCTCAGTCATGTTGTTGATCGCGTCTTTCCTCCATTTTAACAAGTACTACATGCATCATATATCATCTCAATGCATCATCAAACCAACATATACTTATAAATAGACATATGGTGGACCAACCTCCTTCAAGCAAACCCAGCTACTAATCTATACTTTTAAAGCAAAATTTATCATCCACAGGTCCGAAACCAGGCTCTGATAGTTTCCTCTTTTTTTCAAATAGCAACTAGAGGGAAATCATGTATTATCATGTATAAATCGGTAGTTAATAAATGTAATAATATGACAAAAAATGTAATAACACAAATAATGCTCCGCTTGCTTGACAAGGATCAATCATATCACTCTCTCTATTGGAGATATGAAAAGATACACAAGAAGAAGTAGAAGTACAATGCTATATCTTTGATGCTCATGTATACTGAATCGATCCTATATTGTACAAGAATGCTACAAAAGTTTTTGAATCAGTCTCTTTTGTCTGTTCAGTGTTCTTTCTTTTATCTTCAAACACTCTCCTTCCATCTATCTGACTCTGTTCTTACACTTGCTTTCCAAGGTTGCTCAGGCTGGCTCTTGTTACAGATACAATCCGGTTGTGGGTTCGCGTAGAAGTTCTCCTCTAGCCGAGGGAACTCACCGGGAAGTCTAGCATAAGGAGCTCCAATCCTGTCTCTATGTAATCTCTTCACCTCTGAAGAAAACTCATCCCAAGACATCACACCTTCATCTAAATGATCTATCAGTTTAACAAAATTTAACCTGTCTGGATTGATAGTCTTCTTAAACCCTTCAAACCTCCTGTGCCCTTGTACAGCCTTAGCCATGTTTCCATCATATGTATAAACAAAAACATCGCTTTTGAGTGCCACAATGTAATCCAACGCAGCTAACCGGTTTTGGTATGGCTTAAAGGTGTCTAACTCTTCTTCAGTTGCTAAGGTTGAATGAGAGAAGACGTTTGGGTACTCTTCTCTGAAAGCATCCATACTGTTTCCTCCATAGATTTCACCAGCAACTATGTATACAGTCGTGGAAGATGGATAGCCCATTGCCTTTAGAAATATGGCTGCTTCTCGTGGAGACATAGGGCAACCGCCTTGGATCCGTCTCTCTCTGCTGTCTATCTCTTTCTCTTTCCAATGTTTAACACTGTATCTCATGATTCTCAGCTCTTCAGCTTCTCCAGCTGTGAGATTGTGGCTGCAGCCTGTAAAGGCAAGCATATCTTTCTCGTATCTGCATTTCAAATACTCATCTATTTCAACCAAGCCATGCCACGGGAACCGAAAAAGAGGGATGCAAAGGAAAGATATCACAACACTATACCTCAGGTGAAGAGCAATGAAGGGCTCACTGTTGTTTCGTAACCGGTTAACCAGAACTTCACCAAAATCTTCAATCTCCTTGGAGTAACCTAATGCCTGGTAATTAGCACGGCATCTCAGCCGTTGGATTGATGGTGGCAAACCATTGTTGGCCAGGCGTGAATCAGTGTGTGTGAACTTTACAACCTTATGTTTTTTCAATAGTGGTAGCATCTCACTTCTGTAGTAACTAGCCTGCATTAAAAAAGCTTACAACTTTTAAACCACAAAAAACTTTGCTAATCGGGAATGGTTGAAACAAAGTACAGACCTTGGACCAAGAAACAGGAGCCTTGAGGAGAGGTCTCATGGCTGCATACCGAGGAGGCAAGTACTCGATAATGTCAACGTCATCTTTCAATACGTTCATGAAGTGTCTCCAGTCAAAAATATCTTTGAAAGTGCTGCAAAAATCACAAAGAACACTTGTTCAAAAACAAATTTCTTGTCGTGTGTAGAGTTAAACAAAATAGAACCAACCTCGGGTCTGTCCAGAAAGATTCATGGTCGAGGAGAGGAAGAACAAGAGTTGCATTCATAATCTTTGCTACAGCAACCATGTCACATATCTACATTTTGAAAATCAAGGTAAGAAAAACAAGAGATCAAGTCTTATGTAAAAGCATTTAGACATTGAAACTCACTCCAGTTCTCATCTGATTCAATCCGCCATTCGCGTGTACTAGAAGATAACCATTGGTTTTCCTACGCATCCCTGAACCAGACACAAATCTTAGAAGACAAGATACTGCAACTACTGTTGTAAGATTCTGAAAACTGAAAGAGCTTACTTGAACGGTTCTTGGGACGTGCCGCACATTGGCGATAATTACTGCTTTCAGGTTTCTGCCATATCTCCGGAATCTGTCAAACATTAAAGATCTTTCCTTTAGTCAACAGATAACCATTCATCAGATTTTGACACAAAGAGACAAAATCTCAAGCCTGTTCGAATGAATATTCATTCAATAATACAAATTGTAGAAGGTCAATGGGAACTGTAGAAGAAATGGTGATGAATACCAAACAAGGGCTGCTCAAATTCCGGTTTGACTTATTCCTCGTCAACTTCATATAACGAATCTCAGAGAATGCAAAACCGAATTTTGATTGGTGAAAGCTATTTACGATTAGTTAATTTAATTCTATCAGTGACGGAATCGATTGAGACATTCTGAGAATTCCACGTTGTATCCTACAACCTCTACCCCACTCTTACGTATTGTATCTCTAAAACAGAGCGCGAATTGCTGTTAAAAATTCGATTTTTAATCAACAAACAGAGGAAAATTTGGATTGTTTTGATAAGAAAACTCGAAACTTTGTTTTCCATTCTGATTTTCTCGGAAAAGAGTAAAATAAACAAAATTCTATTAAAAAATTCCATCTCTAATAAAAAAAATAGGAAACAGAGCGCGAATTTCTGTTAAAAATTCGATCTTTAATCAACAAAACAGAGGAAATTTTGGATTGTTCTGGGTTTGACCAGAAAACTCTGAAACTTTGTTTTCCATTCTGAGTTTCTTGGAAAATAGTAAAATCAATCTCGCATTGATAAAAACAAAACTGATCACAGGGCATTGATTGGTCATATGACCAAACAAATTGCAGTTTTTTTTTTGTCTTTTTCTTTCTCGGGAAAGTAAAATTTTCTATTCAAAGAAAAGGATTAAAAAAAACTCACGGGAAGCTTCTCAAAAGCAACGTTCTCCATCATTGCGCGTTGAGCCATCGACCAATCTTCATGTAACGTCCTAACAACAACGAGCTCGTTCAAATCCCTCCGGTGCGCATGGTCAACGACGCGTCCACTCATGTAAGAAACTCTGATGAAGAGAGAAGCGACAACGAGAACCATGAGGAGACCCAAGATCCGACGGCCAACATTTCTCCCGAAACAAAATCCTTGACCAACCACAGCCGTCGATCCACCGTCGCAAAGAAACGGCAATTTCAGTTTACTACGGAGAAGGTACCGAATCGTCGGGTGATGATGGTGGTGGTAATGATGATCGTGGTGGTAATGGGATCCGCTAGAGGATGAACCCATCGAAGAAGGTGATGAACACGCGCCGTTAACTCCAACTGCATCAACGTCGTCTAAATCCGGCGAGATGGATGAGATGTTGACTATGTTGCAGTAATCGGAGGAAACAGAGGGTCGTTCCGAGGTGGTTTCAAGAGAATCTCCAACACGGCGACGTGTGGTTGTGGGTCCGGCAGTTATTGGTGCAACGGCCAAAGGGCTTACGCCGGCGGCTGACATATCGCCGCCTGAGAAGCAAAATCAATATCTGAAAAGCTTCAAAAGTTTAAAGAATGTATATTTAGAGAGAGGGGGAGAGAAAGAGTTGGTTTTTTTTGGAAATTTGTTTGAGGGGTTAGTGGTTGACCATGTTATGGTTTTTTTTTTTTCTTTGTTCTTTCTGTATTAGCCACCGTAATGTTCGGTGAAGCTGAGAGGCGTCGAAGCTTTCTCTGTTTCGTATGTATGTTATATATGGTTTCTGTGTGTGTATTTATGTATGTGGGCCATTTCCATAATCATTTATTTTCCGTTAATTTTAGTGTTACGTTTTATTTTTGGAAATACAAACATCTGATTTTGATATTTGTTTCTATAAAAACAAGGACAAATAATTCGGTTTGGTTTGGTTGGTTTTTGTTAAAATGTAATTTACAAATAGATATTGATTTAAATAATATGTTTATATCGAGTTTTATATAAATAATTTGTAATATTCTTGTATTACTCAATTTAGTTTGGTTTGTTACACAAACGTTTTCAAGTTTGGTTTTAAATAAATGCTATAAAATATCAAGACCAAACGTCTAATAAACAAGGACTAGATTATAACTATTAGCTCTGGGGAAAAAACTCCGACCCAAAGTACATAACCGAATCTGAATAAAAAAATAAGAACCGAATTCGAACCGACAAATTATTCGAATGAATTCTAACATATATATTCGAAGAGCCGAAATCGAATCCGACCTGAACCAAAAACCGAAAAGTACATGAAATATCTGAACTACAATTATATATCCAAAATATTAATTATATTAAAACTTAATATAATAGAATTATCCAAAATTATAATTACAAACTCAAATTATAACGAAATTTATTTAGTTATATTTTGTCTAAAATTAACAATATTGGTTCAAATTAACCAATTTTATTTTTGTTTATAATTTTCAGATATCTAGAACCAAATCTAATCCAAATGGAATTGAACCGAAACTAAACAGATACTCGAATACCCATGTCTAATAACTATTGTTTTTTTTTTTTTTTAATTCTGATTCATTAATAAAAGTTGGCCAAAGAAGCCAAAGTTTCAACCTTGCAAACCAAAAATAAACAAAATGCCATTAGGCATCATAAACAAAACCACAAAGTCCAGAGTGAATCAATAGTTGCAGAAGATCCATGATCTAAGTCGATAAACTATTGGTGTGTAAGATATGGGCAGACCATTAAAGGTCAAGAATTCGTCTAGTAGCTGCTGAATCGATGAAGAACCGTTCATAGCTATATATGACTATGAACTTTGATCTTATGTGATATTCATAGCCATAGCCAGTGCCGACCCAACATTTTTAGATGTCTTATGCAAATCTAAAAACAATATGCTTTTTATATATTTTTGGTTAAAGTCATATGCTCTTTAAATTTTTTAGATATATATTATGAAAATTATTTTATAAATGTCCTTCTGTATTTTTTTTTTACATATATATTAATAAAGAAAATATATAAACAATCCATTTTCAATCGGATGTCTAAGCCGTCGCTTACCTGGCTTATGTTCGAGGCCGGCTCTGCTCATAGCTATCTCCATTGCCACTTTGTTACCCATCATAGATGTATGGTCAAGAGATCGCAAGCTCATGCAGACGCAGTTAAGGTAACATGAGTATAATTAAGCTCGTATGTTTGGTTTGGTTGCAGTTTGTTTTGTCCACCATTATTTTGTACTTTGCTCTGTTTTGGTTAATCTTGTCGTGTCTCATATGATGGTCGATTTGAAAAGTTCACAACAAATCACTACTAGAGATCCTTTTGTTGACGTCTTTGCATAACTCTCAAATTATCTGTTCTCGGTGAATTAGACATTATCAAATTGCTCCAGATGAAAAAAAGACTTGACAAGGATTTAAAGCAACTTTAATACATTTGCTGATATAGATAGTGAAATCAATTTTGGTGAAATATATCATGTATTTTTCATTTTTTCTATAAAAAATGATGTATTACAACCAGTTTAGATAATTAAATAGTCGTACTAAGACATTACACTAATTCTGTGAATGATTTGATTTTGCAAAGCTCGTAACATCACCAGAAGAGTTTTTTTTCCCAAGCTTGCATAAGTCTAGAAGAAGAAAAAGAATCTCAATGCTCTAAGTAAAACAAAAACAAACCTTTGGTTCTTTTGGAAAGGGGTTTCAGCACAACCAAATACACATTATATTCAAATCAATTCTTTTAAACAACTTCACTTAAATCACCATTTATATAAATAAAATGAAAATACAGTAAACTCATTCACAAAATATGTGACATTTTATCGTAAACTAAGAACATTACCAGTTCATAATGTTTTATACTTTTTACATTCATCTGGTTCGACTTTGATACAACAATATATTGATCTTTGAAAAGTTCACAATAAAGTCTATAGAAAATGTCTAGCTCCGATGCAGCTTGATAGGCGTTGATGTTTGCCTTGTATCTCAACTAATTATTATATAGAAACGGTAGAATGGTATTTCCTAACTCAAAAACTGCAATTACAATAAGAAGTTGTAGAATATCTCTTGTTTAGGGAAATTAATTTTATGCTAAGAATTTCTAACTTTCTCAAAGTGATTTATTTAGGGTATTCTTAAAGAAAGTTAGTTAGAGGTAGAGCTATTGGACAGTTGGAGAGCTGGAGTATATAATGGTATCAAACCATTTTTTGGTTAAAGGATATAAAGACATAGGGACGTCAATTCTTCCAAACAAACAAGTGATGTGGGACAAAACAATACAAGACGAATCATGTTGGAACCGATCGTTAAAAACGTAGAGATTTATAAAAATGTGTATAGGTGTTTGCACCGAAAATGAATCAATTGGAAAGAGATCGTTGCTCGGTGTAGACGGCACGGAACAAAGATATACCCCAAGAGAAAACCCATTGTTGGCCAAAGAAGTTTACATGTAAAATAACACCATTAAAATATTTATAATATTTAGCATTTTTTTTTTTTTTTTTTTATGAAAACTCTATTTGCTTTGGTATCATGTTTGATAGCCGGCTTTGTTTTAGTTAAATCCGTATCCGACCAATGTATTCCAACATGTATCACATCTTCGTATAATTAATGAAAAATTTTCTAGTAAAAAAAAAAACTCTATTTGCAGTTAAGATTAGTGGACAGCTTTAAAAACCAACCACAGCCCACCAGGTCGTGTATACTTTTTTTTTCATGTCTTAATAATTCATGCATTGAATTTGTTATTTTATAGTATCGTTTAAAATTTAATCTAAAGTCTAACAGGAACATTAACAAAGTTTTAAAGCTTTCACAATATTGGTTTGATCTTATAGATTTGTGAAAAATATATAAACTATACTTACAAGTAGCGCTATTCTTAGGTAGATTCTATTAGATAATGAACTGATTATTGTTTTCCAAATAGCTCAACGTATGCGAGGCCGTGTAGGTTCATTCACTATTTGATTTGTTAGATTCCTTAAACTCATGATCAAGAGATTCTCAGCTCTCTTGGATCAAAAATATAAACAAATGTTTTACCTTTATGACATGTGGATTCATCCTCTACATCTAGCGTAACCTTAAATAACCAAAAACTCAAGTTAAGCCATGTTCCTTTATATTTCATATATTAAAATCTCATTTTTTGTCGACTATGTTCGAGTCACAACGGAACGGCCCATTAGCCATATTTCTTATATATAGAAGATGGTTAGAATCGATCACTTGATCTCCACAAAATAAGCATTGACATAAAAAAATAGAGCATCACTAACCTACATATGCTGCTCATATTAACCATTCTATGTATGTTGGTTCATGTTCAAACACCTTCACATTCTTTTTGTTCGATCTTTGTGTCTCATTGTTTCAACCGATCGAAGATTAAGAGAAACCTTGCGCTTTGACATCGTCGTCGACTCGCAAACTAAACGAAAACTTTCCCTGAGGTGCCCATGCATATGATATGAATCGTGTTCTAAACTATGGGAAGTTGGGTGTATTACGTCTAAACCACCCACCTCGAAACATTAGTAGCGGTGGGAAAAAACCCTTTTGAAAAAAATTCGAACAAACCAAAGCCAATTTCTAAACCGATTGTTTTTTGTTTCCGGCCAAATATTTTTATCAAACCAAAAGATACAAAGTTATTATAGAATTTTGGAAACAAATTATTACATAAGCAGGTATATGCGTCATATGCTGAAGAGAGTTAAAACATAACAAATGAATTATCGATGCTTTAGTCGAAGCCTTACTCGCAAACAGACTACTAATCCGTTACATTCTTTGTCAGAAACTAATCTCTTTTATGCGATAGTTGTGCTTGGTCTTTTTTTTTTTATAGACATTTTTATTTGCACATCGCATTACAAACCCCATTGACTCCGTTAAAACTTCTGAAGAATAGACAAGGTGATATCAATAATTCCGTATCAATGTCATTTGAGAAATCTTTGACTTTGATCTTCTAATCGCATAGTGTAATGATGACCATAACTCGAATACATTGTCATTAAACCGATATTTCCTTAGTGATGCTTCAATGATTATGGAATCAAAAACCCAAATGATATCTCCATACCATAGGATAGGAGAACAATCACCGGTTTCAAACCGGAAATTCCACCGGCAAAAATTTAAATCACCGGACACCAACAGTCTAAACCGATTGTTTTTTTTTTTAACGCTATGTTGACTTCATTGATTGAAAAAGCCCAAGGCCAAAGTCCAACAAGAGAAAGATAGAAAACGTAAAACACATGCCCAACATATCTAATGACAGACGAGGTCACGAGGAAGATAAGAGAGACACATGTCAAGCAGTTACAAAGATCGGCATGCAAGTTCCGGTGAACCCAGAAGAGCCGGCACCGTAAAAGCATGAACTTACTCCACCGATTGTTTTCTTCATTAATTGGAACACCAACAACCCAAAACTAAACCGTAGAGAAAATTTATAATTTGGTTTGGTTCAGATCAGGACGGTTCGGTTTATTGAACACCGTAGAGATAAAAAAGGTTTTTTAGAGAAAGGTTTAACTCAAAAAGATCGCAAAACCCTAACAAAGGAGCCTCTCTTGCTCCACTCTCGATTTCCAAACACTCCGACGGGAAGAGATGGACACCGAGATGGACCTAATCTACCAGATAGATATCGGAAACCTTCTCGCTTTCAATCCAAACCACCAGTTCCCTTCTGCTCCTTCTTCAAGGTTTGTCTTGCTCTCCTTTCTCGTCTTATATTCACCGAACTCGTGTTGAGCTCTCGGCGGCGGTTTGATTTTTTTGGGTATATGAATGTCTTCTATCTTGATTTAATTGATTAGAGGGTGGGTTTATATGCTTACTTGTTGTAATCTTATCGATTGCTGAAAACTAAGAGAAGTAAAGTACGCATTTTTTATTGTAAAGTTGTCTCCTTTTTGCTGGGGTTTTCATGTTTCTCTGAATATCTGTTTTGGATTCAATCCCTGAAGTACAAGAGTGAGATATGTAGTCTTAATTATTATCCCAATTCAAAGTGTTGTGTCCAGCTACTTCTTTCAGCCATCTTTCTCAGTGTTTGTTAAGGAGTTTTGGCAGTTGGGCATCTCTGTAATTAGGGAACAATGCTGAGTTACTTGTCGCTTTTTAGAGTCATTGGTTAATGATTGCTTTCTCCATTTTATTTTAGGGAGGAGCTTGTGAAGGAATGCCTTAAGGAGGGAACTAAACTTGTTCAGTCATTAGCTGATACTCTTTTCAACTTTCCTTCTACTGAAACTAATGATGGTCCCCTTGTCCAGTTGCCTCAGCCTACAACCAAACTTCCTAGAGAGAAACATGTAAGATCTTTTTCTTTTATTCTTCACTATCTCCAGTCTCATGAGACACTATCAGTGATGGATGTTGTTATTATAGTATGGGTTTTTAAGTTTGAAATGGGAACGTGTGAGCCTTTCCAAAAGACAGAACAACAGATCTATAAACTTTTTAACGGCCTGTTCTTATTTTGTTCATCACTATCTTTAGAGTGTAGTATAAGCATGCTAACAGTCTCCTCTTTTTTTCCTCAGCTTCCAAGGCCTAAGCCTCCTACAAAGTGGGAAGAATTTGCTCTTAAGAAAGGTAAAGCTTATTGAGAATTTGTTTAAGGATTGCAAGCTTGATTATCTTCAGATTTGATAAGTTGACGACCTCTTTGATCTATAGTTTGATGAAAATAATGTTTTTTTTTTTGTTGTCCCAAATTGTTTTTGGTTCTGTTTCTTAGGTATACAGAAGCGCAAGAAGGACAAGATTGTATATGACGAGCAAACTGATAAGTTTAAGCGTCGCCATGGTTACGACCGTGTTAATGATGATAATGACGTTCCCATTATTGAGGCAAAAGCAACAGATGGTAGGTCTTGTCGAAAAGCTTTCTCTCTTTTAGTACCTTTCATGTTATTAGTTTCTTAATGAAGCGCAAATACAAGTTCTTTTGGCTAACTGCAGAACCAGGAGAAGATCCCTTTGCCAAGAGACTGGATGACAAAAAGAAGAGAGTTGGAAAGCAAGAAAAGAACCGACTACAGAACTTGAAGACAGCTGCAAAAGCTGGTGCTTTACCGATGTATAACATCTTCTTCGATTGATATTACAAATGTTTTCTTTACAAGCTAGTAAGTATCATACCACCCTGTTTCATTGTTTTGATAACTGAAAATCCAAATGGTTTATTTGCAGCCATGTCCAACTTGCTGCAACCGCATTACCCATATCAGGCACCAAAGCTCAGCCAAAGAAAATTGGAAAGGAGGCACTTGGAGATGTGGCTGGTTTAGCCGCTACTTCAACCGCTAGTGGGGGAAAATTCGATAAAAAGTTACCTGGAGAAAAACCTCCTAAGAAGCAAGGCAAACATCACAAGGTAATCATTGTTACCTTCCTTTTAGTCAATCTGTCAGACGATTTCTTTCTAATTTGTGTGGATTTTTTGCAGTATTTACCGGTTGTATCAAAGTATGGGGCTGTTGACGAGGAAAAAGAACAGACTAATAAAGTACTGAGCAAGTTATTATCAAAGCATTCACATGAGATCCTCAATGTTGGAAAGGTAAAACCGAAAAACTTCTCAGCTCTCTCTGGTCTGCCTCTGATATGTTTTGTATGTAAATCTTTGTGTTAATCCGTTGAATTAAATGTGATTTAGGCGATAAACATGTACAATGACAAGAAGGAGAAAAAGAAGTCAGGAAGATCAGACAAGTTGAAACCTAAGAAAGACATCAAGAAGAAGAAGCCTGCTGCCAACATAGCCAAGTGAAGAGACTCCCCCCACCTTGTTTTATTTACTTGTTGCTGGTCACCAAACAAATATTTACAAATTTTGTGTTTCGCATTCCTAAAGGTAATACTCTATATTTATGTTATATTTTAATCTCAGTTTTTTTTCTTACATCCAAAGTAGAGAAGATCAGTAAGCATAACTTATAACAAAGGGATGAGATTAATACCTAATCAGAAGTTTCATTACACGAAACGGAGACAGAACTACTATATTTGCGTTTTCTTGTCGGGTCGAATCTGGTCAAATCCAGATAAGATCGGGTCTCACTAGAGCATGAACAACGTGGGTTCCACGTGGGACCCACATGAATAGTTAACAAACTCAGCGCATAAGAGGTAAGATACCGTATCTTGCCTGTAGCGCCTACGTGGCGTTACAAGATTCCCCTATGGGTTTCATGGTTGTTCATGGTCTTATGTGCTAGGTGTTTCATGGTTGTTCATGGTCTTATGTGCTAGGTGTGAAACAGTTGAAGAGTTGACCCACCTCTGGTTTTGTTGTAACTTGTCAAATTCAATTATTGCACATATATGGGTCAAGTCTTCAAAAATTAACAAGAGTTCACGAAGACAACCAACCAAAGAAGGTACATGAATTGCAAAGCCACCTCTCAGAAAGTAAACGGATAATCATCATACCATGGTTGATTACTTGATTAGCATCGTCGGTAGTGGCAAATCATAAATAAACACGATCTATTTAAATAATATGAACACATAATTCAATATTAACGCGGTTTAATATGAACTGATGGTGGACTTATAGTGAAGACAGCACTAACGACATCTACTCGCGTCCACATTTGAATTTTCCACTCTCTCTCTCCCACTCACGCATTTTCATGGCGGATTCTCTCTCAATCTGAGATCCGCAATCTATTTATCTGCTCTCCATTCTTCTACTCTCTCCAACCATGGCCGTCTCACTGCCGTTTCAGTTTCTTCTTCTTCTTCTTCTTCTTCTCCTAGCTAGAGCGGTTCTTTCGTCTTCGGAGTATTTAACAGGTGTCGGAAGCTATGACATCACTGGTCCCGCCGCTGACGTCAACATGATGGGATACGCTAACTCCGAACAAATCGCGTCGGGGATTCATTTCCGGTTACGAGCTCGTGCCTTCATCGTCGCTGAGCCTCAAGGGAATCGATTCGCGTTTGTCAATCTAGACGCGTGTATGGCGTCTCAGATCGTTACAATAAAAGTTCTCGAGCGACTCAAAGCTAGGTACAAAAAAGTTACTAACTTTAGAGTGATCTTCTAAGCAGAATTTAAATCGTTTAGAATCTAATTAACACTGAATTAGTGCTTAATTACATTTTGTAGATATGGTGATCTTTACACAGAGAAGAATGTAGCAATAAGTGGGATTCATACACATGCGGGACCAGGTGGATATCTTCAGTATGTCACATATATTGTCACCTCTCTAGGTTTTGTTCGTCAATCTTTTGATGTCCTTGTTGATGGTATTGAACAAACCATCATCCAAGCTCATGAAAGTCTACGTCCTGGCTCTGTTCTTGTCAACAAAGGTATACTAAAACCCTCTCTTTTGTCTCCCTTGATAGTTTTTTTTTTTCCAGGTAAAACAATGTGTGTTTGTGTGAAAATTAGGGGATTTATTGGATGCTGGTGTGAACAGAAGCCCTAGTTCTTATCTGAACAATCCTGCAGATGAGAGGAGTAAGTATAAGTATAACGTTGATAAAGAAATGACGCTCCTCAAGTTTGTTGATTCTCAGTTGGGACCTATTGGAAGCTTTAACTGGTTTGCAACTCATGGGACTTCCATGAGCAGGACTAACTCTTTGATAAGTGGAGATAACAAAGGCGCAGCAGCACGTTTCATGGAGGACTGGTTTCACAACGGTCAGAAGAATTCATATACTTCAACTAAAATCCCTCGCCGAGTATCTACCATTGTTTCTGATCTAACCACAAACCGTGAGTCACAAATCCTTTCTATGACAAGTAATTATGCATATTGCAGTTGTAGCAAGACTGTATCAGGATGAAAGTTATGTTATTTTTCTTGCAGATAGCAGACTTTTGGATATTGCAGCGACTTTTAAGTCCTCTAGAGGACAGTCACTTGATGCTAAAATCCGAGTAAGAAAGGCTTCAAAGCGTACATTTGTCTCTGCATTCTGTCAATCAAACTGTGGTGACGTGAGTCCAAATGTTCTTGGTGCGTTTTGCATTGACACTGGACTGCCTTGTGATTTCAATCACAGTACCTGCAATGGAAAGAACGAATTGTGCTATGGCCGAGGACCAGGGTATACTATTATGTTTTTCTTTGCCTCCAGTTCTATCTTTTGTACATTCTGATTGGCGTTCTGTTGTTTTTCAGGTACCCTGATGAATTTGAGAGTACACGTATCATAGGAGAAAGGCAATTCAAAATGGCAGTGGGACTATTCAACAAAGCTACAGAGAAACTGCAAGGGAAAATTGGTTACCAACATGCGTATGTAGATTTCTCAAATCTTGAAGTTACAGTTCCTAAAGCAGGTGGTGGTGGGTCTGAGACGGTGAAGACATGTTCAGCTGCAATGGGGTTTGGTTTTGCTGCTGGAACAACTGATGGTCCAGGTGCTTTTGATTTCAAACAAGGAGATGATAAGGGTAATATCTTTTGGAAATCAGTGAGGAACTTGTTAAGAACTCCTGGTCCGGAACAGGTCCAATGTCAAAAACCAAAACCTATTTTACTTGACACTGGTGAGATGAAGACACCATATGACTGGGCGGTGAGTGGTTCCCTCCTCTATTTTCTGAAACTGATTAAAGTTTTTATACATTATATTGACGATTTGTTAATTGCTTGAACCGCGCAGCCTTCGATTCTTCCGGTTCAGATGCTTCGCATTGGTCAACTAGTCATCCTCAGTGTCCCCGGAGGTATGTCAATGAGACTCTCTAACCCATAAATGAAGCCACTTTAGCTGATTTGTCAATCTATGGATACAGAGTTCACGACAATGGCTGGAAGGCGTCTCCGTGACGCTGTGAAGTCACATCTCATCTCTTTGGACAGCAAGGAGTTTGGCAACAACCTCCATGTTGTAATAGCAGGTCTCACCAACACTTATTCTCAGTACATCACCACTCACGAAGAGTACGAGGTTCAAAGATACGAGGGAGCTTCAACGCTATACGGCCCTCACACACTCACTGCTTATATCCAAGAGTTCAAGAAACTAGCTACAGCTTTAGTCAACGGTCAAACACTCCCGAGTGGACCCCAACCACCAGACCTTCTAGACAAACAGATCAGCTTACTTGCCCCTGTGGTCGTAGACTCTACTCCTTTAGGAGTTAGCTTTGGTGATGTTAAAGCCGATGTGCCTCCCAAGTCAACGTTCAGGAGAGGTCAACAAGTCAACGCTACGTTTTGGTCGGGATGTCCAAGAAACGACTTGATGACGGAGGGATCTTTCGCTGTGGTGGAGACGTTGCGTGATGGAGGGAAGTGGGTACCATTGTACGACGACGATGACTTTAGTGTGAAGTTTAAGTGGTCGAGACAGGTGAAGCTTAGCCCTGAGAGCCAAGCCACGGTGGAGTGGAGGATACCGGAATCTGCGGTGGCCGGAGTTTATAGATTAAGACATTACGGAGCTTCTAAGTCGCTATTTGGATCCATTACAAGCTTCTCTGGTTCTTCTAGCGCCTTTGTAGTTGTATGACAAGTAAACATATGTCGCTGCATAGTGTAAAATTTATGAAATAAAAAGTGATGAAAAAAGTGATTTATAATTTCATTTGATACAAACATTCAAGGTTGTTTCAACATTATATCATAAAATTTTAAGGAACAATTATAAAGCTTGGGGAGGAAGCAACTCCACTTTTTTCACAATATATTATACACACTCGTTGCCAGTTTAGTTTAAACTTACAATCAACAAAAAACTTATCTCGTTGTAACTTGAGGAACACTCTAAAGCTAGGAGACTCCTTGGAAAGGCATTTTGAGGGTATCAAAAATAGCATTCTGTGAAAATGTCTTCCTGAATCTCTCCAGCAATTCTCCTCCATCATTAGCCTGAGCCGCTGCATCAGCCGCTTCCTTAGCCATTCCAATACGAGCATAAGCCTGAGAGGGCGACAAAAAATCAAAACTCACAACAAAGAACTTTGATAGTTTATAAATTATCGAATCGAAAAGTACATATGTAATATACAGAGCAGACCTCGCCTCTTTCCACAAGATCTGATAGCTTAGGGATATATTTCAGAGCTTCTGCTTTCTCATCTGCATCGATGCATGCCTCCACAAATGGACGGAACCCTTCATGATACAAATGCCAGTTAAAACCGCGGCAAATAAGCCTTGTTAACATCAGAATAGTAGAGGATGGAAATGATAACTAACAGAGAAACGTTTTAACGATACCATATGGCCATAAAATTACCTGTTGGTGGTCTCTTTTCCTTTGAAAACTTCTCCAGAGCTTCCCAGTCTTTGATTGTAGCTAGAGCAAATGCTTTAAGCCAATACCATCTTTTATCAGAAACCTGAAAACTCAAAAGGTAATGTGGTGAAGATGGCGTTCTCACTGTCATCCATAGCACAAAACGGAGGAGAACAAGAATCCAATTAGACCTTGAATTCTGACTTCACTTTTGTTGCAGCGCGATTATTGCGTAGGACAATACATGTACGTATAGTATCATTGATGCTTGAATCAACAAAGATAGCCTGCTTCGTACTAGCTTCTAGCTCATGTTGTATCCTAAAACATGTAGCAAATAAAACACACAGATAACTGAGATTAAAAGACAATGAGATGAAGAACAACGAATACATTGACAATCAAGTTCCAGTCCAGAGAGGCTGGCTTAGAAGACAAAAGAGCACACTGGCTTACAATCTATTACCTCAGGAGTTTTGCATGCTCCTCAGCAGCCTTAGACTCGAAAGTGTGTTCCTTTGTCTGAGAGAAAAGGTTGCTGGCTTTCTCTATTAGTTTTATACGCGGACCGTGCAGTGGAGATCCTTTGCTAGCCATTGGGTTCTTCCCCACATCCCATGATTCTTTCCATAAAAGGAAAGCTACCTCCTGAAACAACCAGCATTTATTTGATGGTCAACTTCAACGTTGTTACAGGAAAATACCTTTCAACACTTCTGAATTAAGATAATTAATCAAGGAAAAACTTGAACATGATACTTACATGAATCTGACCCGTAGATAAAAAGAAATCCTTCAGAAATTCCTGTTTCTGACACCTACAGCAGGAATTGATTACAGCTGCTTTGTTAAACCAGGTTTTGAACAATGTAGTTTCAAATAATCAAGTTTGCTAGATAGAAGAAATTTTTTTCCTACCGTGCATAAGCTACAAATAAATCACGTGCCAAAACTCTGCCTTGGATCATCGCAAAGAATTCCAAAGGAGGCCTCTGGTGAACATAAGTAGAAACCAGTTCTTGTTTGTTAGCACATCACAACATACATATTTATAGCTAAAGTTTAACATCAAAAATAAAAACACTCGCACACCTTTTGCCATATATGAAATATAACAAGATAAACCAGGTCAGTGTCACCACTCTCAGTTGCTTTCACTAAAGCAGTATCTTCCTCCCCAATGCTTAATAGAAGAGGAACCTGGAATTACAGAAAGCGATCACAAGAAAACATGTGAAACTAAGTTTTTACTTCTGCACTAAGAACCTGAATAGGAGGAGGTGGTCATCTTAGATAGACAAACCTGTTTTGTGGAGCGTGGTTCATGTTCAACTAGCATTGCAGCTAACTTTCGACGGCCACAGTTATCAGCATGAGTGGCCACTGCAGCATAAGATATTCCTCTGCATAGTTGGAGCTGAAAATCAATGTAACATCGTCCCTTTTAAGTCCATATGTTTACTCCATCTAAATTTATATAGCAAAGACTAGTACTAAACTAGAACTCGAACCTTATCAAGTAAAATTTCAAGAAGATGGGCATCTGGAGTTGATGGGGAAGCTGTTATCTTTGCACATGCCCAATGCATTATCACCACTTCCTATACAATGCCAATAATAGAAATTCACAATCACTCTAAGGCCAGATAGAAAAACATGGAGGTTAAACATAGAATAACCTCTGACTTACTTTGTTCATTCCTAAGTACTCAGATATCCGGAGAGCAAGAAGATGGGAATGAGTATTAATTAGGCGACTAATCAAAACCACTGCTGTCAGTAACTGCAAGCCAAATAAATTTCATGAGCAAACAGTAGCTACAAGTGTTTGCAACACTTTCTTTGTCGAGAAAATTATATAAATCTCAAACACCTTGTACTGCTGAATGCTAAGAGGTATGCCAATATCAGGATCACGAACAGCGTTTAGAACCCTTAAAGTTCTACAAGTCTCTTGGACACGGTCACGCTGAAAATTGCTGTCACAGGCTCACCAAGCGTTAGTCTCAGAAGCTAGATTACTGGAAACTCAGTTATTTTAGACTAACCTGCTGAAAGCTTGTCCATAACTTGCCGCTCGTAACAGAGCCCTCTGACGAGTTACATCAAATTCATGGCCAGCAGCATCAATACAGGATTCAACAGCCTCAGACAGCGATGAACGAATTAGTCTCAAATTTTCATCTGCCTGACAGAAGAACAGTAAATCAACTTCATCACTCATATCGAAAAACAGTAATTATAAACCATTTTCCTCAACTGATTCCACTTTTCTGTAAGGAAAATCACATCATAAATCATAATGCACAACGTCTGCTACAGAGCACCATTAAGATGCGTATGCTGTTTTGGTTATCTACAGTAATAAACATACCTTAGCACTTCGCCTGTCAAAATGATCCAAAGCATCATATAGCAAAGCTGCAGGTGATGTGCTTCCAATCTTAAAAATTGACTCAGTAGAATCAGGTACTCTTTGCAGAAATTCAAGGCTCGTGTTAGATAATATCCTCACTCCATCGCATTCTGGGATAAGAATCACAGGTTCATCATAGAAATAGTGGACTGGATCTCCTAAAGGACCCACCATCATTAAATCCTCATCCCAATAGAGGAGCACACTATCCATTCCACACCACGCCATTTGCTGCGGAGGAAGGGCTGACTAGAAAAGTATGTGATTAAAGACATAAATTAGTCACCATTTTATTGAAATTATACAGTCTATGAGAAAGAGAAAAGCATATAAAGACGCAATGATGCATACCTCACAACTGTAGTCAATAGCTATTTGTTTGGATTCCATGCCAACGACAACAACCCGGCCATCATGGGTGAAGAGTGTTAGAAACTTTCCATTAGGTGATACAATCATCTTCTGCACCGGTCCAATCAAATTCCCGTTATCATCATTCTGCATCTCAGAGTCTTCGACACTAGGCTCATCAAACCTAATAGTTTGTGCCTCGTCCTCATCCACAACAAAAATTTCATCGCCAACTGCTACCAACACCTCAACATTCCCAGACATCGTGTACTGCGGTTCCCTCACAGCCAAGCAAGTTGGCTGAAGCAGATCGTCTTCTGTTAACCCCGGGACATTAGCAAGCTTATAAGGCTTCATTGTCTTGAAATCGGAAATACAGAATAACTGCCCTCCTTCTGTCAAGCAGACAACACCATTCCCCCAGAAGACACACTCCACCACATTCTGCTCAAAGCACTCCTTCCCCATTGACACATTGGGCTCGATGAGCTCAGCGTGGATGTTGTAACGATAGATGGTGCCGTCTTGGACAATGCAGATTAGTGTCTGATCATCGGACCAAGACATTCCGATGAGACGTCCACCAGGGTGCTTCCAAACAGTCTCAGAGAGGAGTACACCTGCTGAGTTAAAGATACGGAGCTTTCTTAAAGCAGATTCAGCATATAGTTGGACAATCTTGGAGTCATCTCGAATGACTGCTATTGGGCCACCAAATGAGGCACAAGCCACCTTGTTGCGACTCAAATCTACATGTTTCCATCTCATTTGGTATATCTCAGGCTTCCTGTAATATCGATTGTAGAGAAGCTGCCATTCCGCAGCAACAGACACATTCGCCATCTTCTTTCCTCAGGAATAAGCAGTGACACACTACTACTGCTATAATAAAAGCGAGCAAGACCCATCATCATCAATAGAACTAGAGTAGCAATGAATTGGTAAAAGAAGAACCTTTTCAAGTTTTATGGACAATTGATCATGTGAAATCGCAATTTGACCATACCGGGATCGTTCTGAAAATCTGAAAACTTTGCAATTGTATGAAGAGAATAATCTCGATACAGGATTTACAGTAAAACAAGAGCAATCAATCTCTTTAGCTAATCAACTTTTAGGGAGATTCGACACAAATTAATCGTAAAGGAAAAACATTAAATCATCGATAAGAATAAAAGGACTTACTTTTAGAAACGCAATCGACGATTGGAAAGTCGATGAATGGAGGGACTCATCAACCGGACGACGGAGTTTGAGAGAGAGAGAGAGAGAGAGAGAGAGAGAGAGAGATTGGAGCACAGACGATCATATTCTCTTGTTGTTAATCAATACGATATATTGTTAGATAGTTTTATTATCGTTGCACTAACAACAATCCGTTGTAGTCTAGCTGGTTAGGATACTCGGCTCTCACCCGAGAGACCCGGGTTCGAGTCCCGGCAACGGAGATGTTTTTGAAATTTTTAACTTCCTTTGCCAAAAGAATAGTCCAATAAACACCACCGGCAACATAATCTAACCGGGTTAGGCTAACCCCAACAAATCCACCGAAACATATACAAAAGAAGTGATAATCTCACACGTGCGAGGCATCACGTGCGAGAACAGAACAAGGTCTAAACTTTTTGGTTTAACGACCAACCGGAAAATTCTGGCAATACTCCAAAGCTGGTTCTTCCCAATCAATCTGCATAAGGAATATCGAAACACTCAGCACAGAAAATCCACGCGCTCACACACTCGCATACACTTGTTTTCTCATGTAATAAACCAACCACTCCCCCTAATCGACGACGATCTCTTCCATGCTCTCTCTACCATTGTCCTTCATTCTCTTCTGATTCCACTGTCTTCGTCTTTGGATCTCCGGATTTCTTCTTTGTGTTTTGAGGTGAGTTTAATCATTTCAGCTGACTTTTTTTTTTGTTTTTTTGTTGATAAAGTTGAGACCTTTGGTATTGGGATTTGGTTGTTCAGTGAAACGAATGTCACCATTCTGTGTTCTTCAGTTTGATCTCTCTGGGATTCACTTATGAATTAGTTAGTGACTTAGTGATCGATTTTTCACACGCACGAGGCAAAAATCTGATTGCTTTACTGATTTCAATTTGTCTTTGGTTTCTGTCAATGTGGGATTTGTTAATGTAGAGGAGTGAGATCTGTTTTGGAGTGCAAGTTATTTTGAGCAAAAACATGGCTTCAATGTCTCATTCATCCATAGCATTGGGTGGAGCTTCTGCTTCTGCTTCGGATTACTTACGTAGTTCGAGCAATGGTGTAACTGGAGTTTCATTGAAAGCCTTAGGAAGATCAATGATTACAGCCACCAGTACGAGTAACCTGTTTGTGACAGCTCGGCTCAAGAAAGGTAAGAAATTTGATCATCCATGGCCTGCCAATCCTGACCCTAATGTGAAAGGAGGAGTCTTGTCTTACCTCTCGACTTTCAAACCTTTGGGGAATACACAAAAGCCTGTCACTTTGGATTTCGAGAGGCCACTTGTTGAACTGGAGAAGAAGATTTTAGATGTACGAATGAATGAAGCATCTTCATTTGATTTTCATTGGAGCTATGATGTATAGTGTCTCTTAACCTTGGTCCTTGTGATGCAGGTGAGGAAGATGGCGAGTGAAACCGGGTTGGACTTCACTGATCAGATTATCACTTTGGAAACCAAGTATAGACAGGTAAGAATGCAAGCATAGGTTGGTTAGAGGAGATTCATCTTACTGACTCGTCATTTTAATCTCAGGCACTGAAAGATCTTTACACGCATCTCACTCCGATACAACGTGTGAACATTGCCCGCCATCCCAACCGTCCTACTTTCCTTGATCATATACATAACATCACTGACAAGGTCTGCTCTCTTATTACTATTGTCTGTTGGTCATACATTGGGAATAAACTTTCGTCTGCTCTTGTTTCAGTTTATGGAGCTTCATGGAGACCGGGCAGGGTATGATGATCCTGCAATTGTGACGGGTATTGGAACCATAGATGGCAAACGATATATGTTCATCGGTCATCAGAAAGGTAGAAACACCAAAGAAAATATTATGCGTAACTTTGGGATGCCTACTCCTCATGGGTATGTTTACTTCCTGGTTTGTAGTTAAGCATAATTATTTCAGTCTCTCATCAAATTTCTGTAATGCCAACAACAGTTACAGGAAGGCACTACGGATGATGTATTACGCAGACCATCACGGTTTCCCCATTGTGACATTCATCGACACTCCTGGAGCATATGCAGATCTTAAATCCGAAGAACTCGGACAGGTAAGTGAAATGTCTTTTATGTTTGAAGTGTACTGGTTTGTCTGCAGCACAACAGTTTTTGCTTATCTTTATAACAGGGTGAAGCGATTGCCAACAATCTGAGGACAATGTTCGGTCTGAAAGTGCCTATTCTTTCTATTGTCATTGGGGAAGGTGGTTCTGGTGGTGCCTTAGCCATTGGTTGTGCTAATAAAATGTTGATGCTCGAAAACGCAGTTTTCTATGTTGCCAGGTACAAAATATTCACCAATGTAGATACGATGATATGATATTTTTACAGGTTGGTTTATTCTGTATGTTGTTCTGCCTTTCTCAGTCCAGAGGCCTGTGCAGCGATCTTGTGGAAGACTTCCAAGGCTGCTCCTGAGGTCTGTACGATGTTCTGCTACTCGTTTAAGTGATTGTGTAGTATCTGATGTGAAAATTGAATGAAACTCTTGCTCTCAGGCTGCTGAAAAGCTTAGAATTACCTCCAAGGAGCTGGTCAAGCTTAATGTAGCCGATGGAATCATACCTGTAACTGATTCTATTTTGTCTTAGCCTCTTGCATCTCTTTTGTTTTGGATCAGTGAGTTACTCTCTTACATGTTGTACAGGAACCTCTTGGTGGCGCACATGCTGATCCTTCATGGACGTCGCAGCAAATAAAGATTGCTATCAATGAAAACATGAATGTACGCATAGTTACTTGCCTCAACGCTGAATGTGCATCAGGAAAGTTTCTTACTTTTGTTTTTGGTTTTAGGAATTCGGAAAAATGAGTGGCGAGGAGCTGTTGAAGCACAGGATGGCTAAGTACCGAAAGATTGGAGTATTCATTGAAGGTGTTCCAGTAGAGCCAGAGAAGAAAGTCAACATGAAGAGGAGGGATGATGTGGTCTCCACTAGCCGGAAGCTGGAGGGTGAGGTTGAGAAGCTAAGGGAGCAGATTCTGAAAGCCAAGGAGACGTCTACAGAGGACGAGCCTTCGACTGAAGTTCTTAATGAGATGATTGAGAAACTCAAATCCGAGATTGATGATGAGTACACTGAAGCTGCAAAGGCAATGGGTTTGGAGGAGAGACTAACTGCAACGCGTGAAGAATTCTCAAAAGCGAGTGCAGAGGAGCATCTTATGCATCCGGTTCTTATCGAAAAAATTGAGAAGCTCAAGGAAGAGTTCAATACCCGTTTGAGTGAGGCACCTAACTACGAGAGCTTGAAATCTAAGATGGACATGCTGAGGGACTTTTCCAGAGCCAAGGCAGCATCAGAAGCTGCTTCAGTGAAAAGGGAGATCAATAAACGGTTTCAGGAAGCTGTGGACCGCCCTGAACTACGAGAAAAGGTTGAGGCAATCAAAGCCGAGGTTGCAAGCTCAGGAGCATCATCTTTTGAAGAGTTGAGTGATGAGCTGAAAGAAAAAGTTTTGATGACGAAAAGCGAGGTCGAAGCAGAGATGGCGGGCGTGTTGAAGTCAATGGGTCTGGAGCTAGAGGCTGTGAAACCGAATGTGAAGGATGTGGCTGAGCAGAACTTTGTTCCGAACGAAAACATTCAAGAAAAACTTGAAAAGCTGAACCAAGAAATCACTGAGAAGATTGAGGAGGTGGTGAGGACCCCAGAGATCAAGAGCATGGTCGAGTTGCTGAAAGTCGAGACCGCAAAGGCGAGCCAGACTCCAGATGACACCGAAGCGAGTCAGAAGATCGAGACGCTTGAGCAGCAGATCAAGCAAAAGATCGCAGATGCTCTGAACATGTCAGGACTACAGGAAAAACAAGAAGAGCTAGAGAAGGAGCTCGCAGCTGCACGTGAAGTAGCTGCTGCAGAAGAAGCAGACGACGAAGATGGTTCAGGATCCGGGAAGTCAGAGATAATTAACCCCAGCTTCGCCTGAACATGACATTGATTGTAAGTCAAGAAATCTGATCAAAACTTGCAGGAACTTGAAGCTCTAATGGAGGAACATCAACTCAGAAGCCTGCTTTATTTAGTGATTTCTGGATTGGATCAAACATTTGCAGCGAGTGACTTTTGTCTTTTAACTCATTTCTGTATTTGTTATGTCTTGTTTCGTTAGAACACTAGTTTTGTCTTTGAGTCTCGCATGACGTACGTTACACGTTACACTCTGCTGTTCAAAACCTTTGATATAATTATAGATTTGTCTTAATAATACACAGTTTTGCACTCTTGAAGAATACACCAACATTAAAGACAACTAAACCGGTTACTGAATCTTGTAGTTTTGGAAGAAACTGAGATAGAAAATGGTTTTGGTTTCTACTTTCTCAGAACACAAAAGGAATAACAGCTTTCCGAGTCTTGGGACTCAGACTTGAACTTGTCACTGTACCATCTGTGGCTCGCACGTGCGCTTGGGATCAAGTTGGAACACGTGTAGAGGGAAAAACTAATCCCGGCCCAAGACCAAGTCATTATCGCCCAGCCCAACCACTCGATCACCTCTCCGAAGTAATTTGGGCAGCTTACTAGCTCAAAACCAGCCTCCTCTCGGGATCACATAACCTCATTAACGAGGTAATTCAAATTAAATAAAAACATAAAATTTAAGAAAATTTTGTTTACCATCGCACAGAAGTTGGACAAAACAATTACGATTGAAAAGAGGAGGTATCATCCATGACACAATTTTTTTTTGGTTCTGGCAAATAGAACCCATAATGTATGAGGTATTCCAATCGCAAAACATCATATCCTAGTTAGGTTTTGGAATGCAAACTCCTTTCTTAATTGAGCTAAAATAAGAATGAAACAACGTTTCCATAACAAAGAAAGAACCTTCACAATTTAAAAAGAAAATTTAGAATATTGAGATTTGAAAGGACAAAGTAAAAGAATTGAGATTCTTACTATTTGTCACAACAACAAGTTGCATGTTAGAAGCATGGAAATATTCATAGAATAACCAGAGGAGGCAAGTTTTGATGTATTCCTTGGATACGTTGGAAAGAGAAAAAAAGTTTCCCCAGGTAAACCGATTGAAAGGATGTCCTTCTTTGGAAGTTTGTGCCAAGAGTTGTTCATACCGAGTACCATCATCTGACTTAGATGCTTCAAATTCTAAAAGAAAATATAAAAGAGTACATTCATTTTGTGGTTAACCTTACAGGCCTGGTTAGAGGAAGAACAAAGATCCGACCGAGAAAGAGATTCTCAGGTAAACACCCATTTCTTTAGTCTATGTTCTTGTTTCAAGTCTCTCTTTTTGTTTCTAATCGTTTTATTATTTCCATTTTTCGAACTCTGTAAATTTACATGCTGAACGTGGTTAACGTTACATGTCAGGTCTTGTGTAATAAGGACGTCTGAGATGAGTCTGAAGAGGAAAAGTCCCGCAACACATATAGGAAATGGTTCATCGTTTTCTAAATTGAAGATGTCTAATAAGAAATTTAAGAGGAGACTGGTCAGATTTCCACATTTTGGAAGACCGATTACAACTCCTCCCTCTAGCTCAAAGAAGTACAAATCCATTAGACTTGAGAACGGTCTCAAAGGTATACTTGTACATGAACCTGGGTCTTATCAATCAGTTGGTGCAACCACTCTAAGAGTGGGCAGTAGCACCAGCTGATTGATAGAAAAAAAAATTTTATCATAAAAAGAAATAAATTTTGATAAAAAAAACTTTGATGCATATGAAAACATCGTTAGGTTGAATTTGTAATTGCTAGTTTAACTTTCTAATAATGAGTTGAAATCAAGTTCATAACCAAAGATCTCATACATTTTCTTTTGAAACCATTAAACAAAACAAATTATAAACTTTTATTATCAAAGATATTGAAACTTTGATTATAAATAAACCTTATTCCATATAATTTTTAAATTTGATGAATACGAAAACATATTTAGGTCGAAGTTAAAGCTAAGTGTTTAATTATTAATCATAAGTTAAACCAAGTGTAAAATCAAAATATGTTATACATGTTTTCTTGTAACTTTAAGCAAAAAAAATTATCATAAAAAGATTGAAGCTTTGATTTCAATGAAACCTTTACCATTAAAAATAATTGAAGCTATAATGCATCGAATACATCTTTAGATCAAAGCTGAAATCGTGAATTTTTAAGAACCAAATATTGCATATGTGTTCTTTAAAAAATTATCAACAAAATAATTGAAGAGTTGATTTTAAATGAAGTTTTTACCGTAAATTTTTGAAATTTTGATATATATACATATATATATATATAAGTTTTTCTAAAAACAAATCAAAGTTTTGATTTTTAGAGCAACTTTTGTGCAAAAAGATCAGAACATTTACTAGAGAGAAAATACATTAGAAAAAAGTATACGTAAAACTCAACTGTGAATTCACTACAAAAAAATATAACTAAAAAAAACTAAAAAACCCACAACAAATTAAAAAAAAAATGTTTTCATAAAATGATAAATTTTACTTTTTCAGAAAATAAAAATGTCACATCCATATGATTGACATGATACATTATATGTTTTTGTAGATTAATTGTAAACTTCAATAGTTCCTAAAAATTGAAGATGCATATAAACATTGATATTATTTTACTCTTTTTAACTAGAGTTGTACATATTAGATATCAGAAGAGATTTTTGTCATAGATTTTAAAATATATAAGTTTTTTGGAGTCTTATATTTTAGAAAAGATTGTATCGTATTGGCTTCAATGAATGAATTTATTATTATCAACTTGAGTTCGACTAAATTTGATCTCATGTTAACTTAATTTTTAATAGGATTTAGAAAAATGGTAATTCTCTTATGATTGATGTCATATTTTGTTCATAAAACTATATTTGTTGATATCCTATGATTTTATGTTGTCATTGATATCCTAAGATATTATTTCTCAAAATAAAATTATATCAGAATAAAATCGTGTATCAAAAAAAAAAAGAATATAAATCCCAAACAAAAAATCTGGGATGATTTAGTGATACTTGGCTGGTACAAGTAAATCTCTTTTTGTGTGTTTTCATCTATTTTCATATTTTTATTATTTATTCTACTTATTTCATTAACAATGACTAATTTGTGTTAGTGTTTCTAAATCAATACCTTAACATATTATATCTTTATTTATGTGATTTGAATGTTTTATTTTTTTAGATAATGATTTTGTTTTGAATATTTTATCTTATTTTGAATTTAATTTAAATTTTACTATTATTATTAAAGGTCTCACTTTTTATATTGGATTCGAGCCTCCGTCAAGCTTCACATCACTGTCCTTAACCAATAAGATTTTTTTCTAGTTGACATCAAAATTATTTTATTTGGTCCTTAACTTTAACATGAAAACTCGATATCATAATAATACCAAATTGAAGATCAAATATATGAATGGGAAACTCCAGCCAAATGTATTAAAAGCAGTATTAGTTAATCGCACAATGCACAGTAAACGTGAGTACAATACGTCATAGTAAGTTGGTAACAGCGTAACAAATTTGATAATACCACATTTCAAACTGCACCTAATCCGTGTTCAAAAAAGAAAAATTAAATCCGTCTAATTCCCCGTTTAACTAATCAGTTGTTTTTGTCAAATACAGAGTCTAAAGATTGGTTTATTTTGTGGCACGAGATTTTTGTTTCTTGTCGCTTGTGGTTCCCGCATTTCAATCTGAGATAGAGTCTGAGACGAAAATGCAGAACGAGCAGAATAGCATTTGGCTGTCGGTTACTGGTATTATAAGCCATACAATATGAATCTTCTGATCACAGAAAATACATTCAGTTACATACATTGACTATATGACATGATACATCATAAAATTACTCTGCTTTACATTGAAAACGAGAAGCTAAAGAGTAGTTGGCCTGACTAAGATAGTTTTGGTGGTAAAGCATCTAGCTTAAAGAAAATAAATTATGTCCATTTACATGTTGATGTAGCCCCAAAGATGAGACTTAATGGATAGGTTGATGGAGGAACAAACACTGGTTTTATAGTTCTCTTACTTGTCCGAGATGGATGGAATGAATGGAGTTGGATGGGATTTATTCTGCTGGTTGTGTAACTCTCTCAGAAACAAACCAAGGAATGGATGAAGATGGATTGATGGTCGCCACAATGTTTATGACAGAACCTTGATAAGACAGAAACAAGAGCAGCTTCTCACTCACTCTCAAGATGAATTCAGAATAGAACTCACAAAATTTGCTTAAGCAAAAAGGTTTTCTTTATTGATTCTTAGGTAAAAATTACACTGTTGTGAGAGCGGACTTTATATAGAGTCCAAACAGTTATGCCCTTCAAGGGGTCTTTGAAACAGATTACATAATAAGGAAATGTTTGATTCTAGGACTCTAATGACTCAATTAAAAGAAATATAGACTCCAATTTCGAAATGCATAAGAAAACACACACAAAAAAAACTCATTAGTCAATAATCATAAGGACACACTTACCTTGTATGGATGTTGGACGAATTTGGTGTGTGGGAGAAATCATAATGTAGCCGTTGGATGATTTTGACTTTTGAATGTGCTTGTTTCTGAAAAAGGAAAGTTGGTCCATAAGCTTTTGTAATTGGTCTTGTGCATTTTGGTATTGCTAAGGGCGTCCTCCATTTCTTCTAGTTGATGGTTATTGCCTCATGGTTTCCAAAACTGGGTTTGAGAATGTATGAACTCATGATCTTCCAAATAAGGCAAGTTGGGCCTCCTTTGACTTAGAAATGGAATATCTTCTAAACCAGAATAGATTTTGGTATGATTCCAATTCTCAGTGGGCTTCTGTTGAGTTGAGAATCCAAAACAAGTAGGTTTACAACTTGGATCATCATGGTTTAATCTGCATACTTCAATAAGTGTTTGTTGGTCTCCAGCGGATTCCTTTGAAGTCTGTCCAGTTGTAACTTGAATAACTTTCTCATGTGGAAAGTTTTTGAACCAATTCCTCTTCTCCGTGACTCCCTGATGAGATGAGATTATGGAACAGGTTGCTTTGTGGTTTAAATCCTCCTGGTTGGAAAGATATGCTCCAACACATGCACCTATGTCTCTGGTGCACTCAAACAGCTTCTTCTTAGTTGGGTGATTTATGTTCTTTCCATGTTCCTTGGTCAGTTCAGGATCCGGGAAGTCAGAGATAATTAACCCCAGCTTCGCCTGAAAGCACAAAACATGACGTTGCTTGTAAGTCAATAATCTGATCAAGACACCGTCTTCTTGAATCATTCACAGGACCAAACCAAATACTAACTAACGAAAAGACAAAACTCGCAGGAAGTTGAAGCTCTAATGGAGGAACATCAGTTTAGAAGCCTGCTTTCTTCAGTGATTTCTGGATTGGATCAAACATTTGCAGCGAGTGACCTTTGTCTTTTAATTCATTTCTGTATTTGTTATGTCTTGTTTCGTTAAAACACTAGTTTTGTCTTTGAGTCTCGCATGACGTACGTAACACGTTACACTCTTCTGTTCAAAACCTTTGATATAATTATAGATTTTGTCTTAATAATACACAGTTTTGCACTCTTGAAGAATACACCAACATTAAAGACAACTAAACCGGTTACTGAATCTTGAAGAAGTAATTTTGGAAGAAACTGAGATAGAAAATTTGTTTGGTTTCTACTTTCTCAGAACACAAAAGGAATAACAGCTTTCCGAGTCTTGGGGTACTCGTCCTTGAATTTGTCACGGTACCATCTGTGGCTGGCATGGGCGCGCGGGATCAAGTTGGAACACGTGTATAGGAAAAACCCAATCCCGGCCCAAGACCAAGTCATTACAGCCCAGCCCAACCACTCAATCACCTCTCCGAAGTAATTCGGGCAGCTTACTAGCTCGAACCAGCCTCCTCTCGGTATCACATAACCTCCTCCGTTCTGTTTTTTCAGTCGTACCAGAGTCCGGTCCGACATGATATTAATCCACATACCGGCTATGAAAACCACCGTACCAATGATAAATCGCCACCAGAACCACTGTCTGTCTTCGTAGTCGTTCTTGTAATGAGAAACCCACCTCGCCTGACCCGGATATGAAAAAACCAAAAGAATTGTGATTTTTCAATCGGTACAAAGTGAAATGTTCCGGTATAGTTTTACTCTTGTGACTTTCCACACTGATAACCGGGTACTAACAATGCAACCAAACCGAAACATCGAAACCAGACCGAAATCAGCTACAGCGTACCTGGATATAAGCGTTGAGCAGATTAAAGGTGAAAGCCATGGCGGCGATGGTGATCGGAAAGCCGTTTTTGCCAGAAGAGGAGGATGAGCTGCGGAGGAGGCGAAGAGGGTAAATGATGGTGCGGTGGAAGTAATGGAGGAGGTAGGGTGAGAAGAGGAGGAGAGATTTGGGATTGAGAGAGTGACGGCCAAAGGGGAAGATGAGGAGCGTGAGCCATAAGGTCGGACTCTCCATGAAGAACCAAGCAATCGGCGGAGATATTGTGGGGCCCCATCCGGTACGGTTGTGTTTGCCGTAAGGAGCTTGGAGGAATTTCAGAGCAACGGCGGTAGGTGGTCCGGAGAAAATTAGGGTTAGGACGCAGTAGCGGAAGAAGATCTGATCGGGGATCTCTTCCATTTTGGTGATTCTTTCGAGTGAGGAAGAATCAGATCTCTCCAGGATGAGTCAAATACAGCCCAGCTCTCATTTATTGGTAAATCTAACTACATAGTCAAATGTTTCTTTGGGTTTGGTAACGAAAAAAAATTCAGACTTTGGGTTTGGTAGTGTAAATCGCACATATTTTTACCAATCTAACTACGTAATTTTTAAGTTTTAACTTTGTAAAATTACTACCATATCTCTTTTATCTGTTTAGTTTATTTAAGTGTGTTTTTGTTAATCTTCCTTGTTTGGACTTTAATTCCGGTAGCTTTAGGCATTTTATCTGAAATCTGAATCCGAAAAATCCAATCCCGATCCAAACCGCTTTTAAAAAATTACTTGAATGGGACCTTAGTCAAAGTATTTTGGATGCGTAATATCCAAATCTGAATCCAATCCGAACGGGTACCCAAAGCAAGTTTTATATAATTTTGGTTAATTCTAATTCTTTCAAGTATTTTTGATAGTTTGAATAGTTTTTATTTTTATATTTTGGATAGCACATGTATTTTGAGTAATTTTGAATACTTTTAGTAATTTGAGAAGATATTTTACGAGATTTCCGGGTATTCAAATATTTTTGAGTAATTTTTTCGAGTTTTCATACATTTCTTGATAATTTCGAATATTTGAATCCGATTCAAACCCGCAAAAAAAACTAACCGAACCTGATCCAAAAATTATAAATACTTGAACAAATTATATAGTTATAAACCCGAAAATCCTGAAACTAAACGCCCATGCCTAAGTTCCGGTGTTGTATTTTGATAGCTAACTCTAGTATAGTATGTCTTGTATCTGAACAATGTCTTCCTTGTTGATAATGAATCAAAAATCTTTTAGTGGAAAGAAAAACAGGTTTAACTAGTTCTCAGTCTCACATATGGTTGACTTTATCTTGTGCTGTAGCCTTTAAGCTAATTTGACTAGTATAAATCTCATGTGATGAGTCAAGTAGTTAAAAAGTGTTAGTTAATTATGCTTGCATTGCATCTAGTTTTGATTAGATAGCAGAAAAAAACAGGAAAAAATATACTAACTTAAAAAAAAAAAAACAATCATTTGTATCTTTGATCAGTATTTTTTCCGCGTATCCTATTGCTCTGTAAGTTTAAAAGGAAAATCATTTGGATCTAAAAGACCCGTTCTCCGGTGGCAAAGAGGATCCAGAACACGGTCGTTGCAAAATAAAGAAACGCCGTTACCGTCAAGAACGCCTGGAAAGAGCCGAGCCACTGCACGAAATAGCCCGTCCCTATTGTACTTACGATCGCAGCCAACGTACCCGCACAATTTGAAATACCTGCCTCCCACACCATATACACAAAACCCTAACTTTTTAAGCACGAAACAATTTTAAAAGAAGAAACAAGTTTCACTATATATTAACATTTACCGTGCAGGAAACCAGCATATTGCGGTGCGATGTCCTGTTTTCGCAAAGAGAAACCAACCATGTTGTGAGATCCCAAAAGGGTTTTAAGTTTAGAATGAATGCTAAGAGATGTGATTAACGTACTTGCATATTGAGGAGAAACCCAGCTTGGCTAAATGAACTCAAGCTCAATGCAATGGTCATTAAAATCGCTGCGCAAGAAGGCGATTTTGCGTAGTTGAGGCAGAGCAGAGACAACCCCGGACCGACAAATCCAATAGACTGCATAAAAGCCCGAACCTTCCATCAGAATGTGGGAAATTAAAACATATGTGTCGGCTTTAGTTAACCAAGTATTGCACTTTTAATAACCACCTGCATGATCTTTCGGACAGAGGTCACAGAGTGACCAGTTCTGATCAAGAAGTCTGATGCTGAGCCAGCAAAATAACCTGAGACCGCCATTGTCGCCCATGGAAGAGCGCTGAACCAAGCCGCTTGCTTCAAATTCACGTTAAACACCTATGATCATCGATATAAAACATCATATTTTCAGTTCATATTTGAATCAAAACATAGAATAATTATCCCTACTTACCGTCTGGAAGTAAACAGGCATCCATGAGAGTAGAACAAAGTATCCCTGTGAACAACTAACCAAAACCGTATGAGTTTATGACAAAAAGACAAGGCATTGCTCTAACAAAGACAAACTCACCCAGTTGTTAGTCACATTAGCGAAAATGATCGCCCAAGTAGGTAACTTCGACAAAAGAAGGCGTAAAGATGGGTTAGGCTTCGTTGAATTGGTTGGAGGGTGAACCGGTTTTCCAGCCTGGATTTGTCTCAGCTCTGACCTAGTGATGAAAGGACTGTCTTGAGGGTTGTTTGTAACGCCGCTTGACCAAGTGGACACCCACAATAGACCTAAGGATGCAAAAAGAATGAACGGACCGGAGATTCCAATAGAAGATAACATGAGCGGCGTCAACAAAAGTCCCACTACATTTCCCATGTGAAACCCTGCCATTGATATACCAACCGCACTCGCTCGTTCATCCGTGGGGAACCACCGAGAGAGAAGGGTAGTCATGGAGGGCAATGCAACGCCTTCAGCAAGACCAAAGAAGGCGCGGACACACAATAAGGCTAAGGTCGAGTGTGTGGCTGCCCAAGGAGTGAGTAGAGTGGCAAAAGACCACAATGCGACTCCCCAAGCCAATACTTTTTTTCCTCCATAACGATCCACCAATGCCCCTCCAATAACCGATGAAAATATGTAACCCCATAAGAAGGATGACTGCAAAATAAATAAGCTTATACGTTAGTGTTAGCCAAAGATGTTAGTGGTGCTCATCATTCATCAAAGAGTCCTAACCAATCTAGTGATCAAGGACTTGCTCTGTTGGTTGAGGTTTTTTGTATACCCTATCTAGGCATGGGCGTTCGGTTCTTCGGTTCGGTTCGGTTCTTTCGGTTTTCGGTTTAGGATCCATTCGATTATTTAGAAAAATTGGTTCGGTTTCGGTTCGGTTCTTTCGGTTTTTGGTTCGGTTCTGGTATTAAATTTAGGAACCAACTAATACCCGAAAAAATCGGTTCCAGTTCGGTTTCGGTTCGGTTTCGGTTCTTTCGGGTAATTTGGGTATAATTTCTGGTAATTTTGGCAAAACATCGGCTAATTCGGGTAAAAATTTGGATAATTATGATAGTTCGGATAAAAATTGGGTATTTTTGAATATTTTAATTAAAAATATTCAGGTTATTTCGGATAATTCGGTTTTTCTTGATAATATTCAATTAATTTTGGATATTCGGTTACTTTAAATCTAAATATTACTAATTTGTAGGTATAAAAAATCATATTTCGGTTAGTTCGGGTACCCATTCGGTTCTCGGTTCGGTTCGGTTGTTTCGGTTATGAAAATTTACTAACCATTCGAGTATTTACGAACTTTGAATCGGTTTCGGGTTTTTCGATTTGGTTCGGTTCGATTCGTCGGTTCTCGGTTTTTATGTCCAGGCCTAACCCTATCGGCTGATTTTGTCAGTCTCGATAGGAACGCACCGAAGTGCTACAAGGTGGATTGCTACCACATTGCATATCCTGAATTTGGAATAATTTCCGACTAATATCAGGGGATAGACGAATCGTCTTTTACCGAACTATCAAAACTGAACTGTACTCAAACTTAGACTTCCTACACATCTATAATTTTCGTTTCTAATAGGACTTGAACATAGGGAGTGGTCTTAACACATTTTCAAATCAAATACCACTAGACCACATACATGTGGGCTTGTTGGTTGAGGTTATCAAGAATATCTTCAGAGCGAAAGGAATTGGATTTTCTTTGAAGCCAAACGTTAGGTTTGACCCTTACCATAAACGTTTTGGTGATCAAGTCTCATTTTCACATAAGGTCAAGCCTTCTTTACTCTTGCCGCCCAAACTAACGCATCTATCATTTTCTCAACAACTACTCCATTCTTTTCCTACTACTATATATCAACAATTTTTAATTCTTTAATTCAACCAACCAATTATTTATCCAGTCACCTAATTTTTTTTTTTGAACATTCAGTCACCTAATTCTTTATAGTTAATCATATACGAAATCCGTTTACAAAAATATATCCTATATATTTTAGATTTTTGTTTTATTGCAACTTATTTTTCTAATAAATGTGAAAATGCTACAAACTGAATTTTTGAACGATTAAAATCCCGCATTAAATATGTTTAGCTATATATATCGGGAAACCAAATTTTTGTTTATTTGTAAAGTTAATCTCTACCGAATTGCGGATCAAGAATGTAATCAGGGATGTTAAATATAGGAGATTAAGAAAATACCTGAACTACCCCTAGAAAAGAACTCGACCAACCAAGCTTCTCGGCGAGTGGAACCACCGCGACGGACATTACAACACGGTCAGCGTTACATAGACACATCATGCAAGCCGTCAATATCACTACTTTCATCCTCTCCGGTATCATCGTCCCCATCTCCGTTATCGCCTCCGTCTCTCCTCCTCCGATCAGTATTCCTTCCGCTGCGCATCTTTCCGGCGACTGATGTCTCTTCTTTGCCGCCGTCTTCACCGACTCACCTCTTCTTTTCCCATCCGACGAGGAACGTAAACTCTCACATCGAATCTGATTATGTCGGGAACGAAACCCGAAACGCAGAAGGGTGGTTCGGTTTGCGATCGGATTGAGACGGAATCTCAAGAAACATGACGAATGTTGTAGAGATTTTAATGCCAACGCCATTAACGAATTTATAAGAACGATTAACTTATCATGCCAATATTGATGTTAATGTTTAGGAGTAGTAAGAATAACGATATATAGAGAGAGAGGGGCTGAGTTTCAGGGAGAGAGTGAATTCGCCATGGAAGAAACGTTTAAAAGTCTTTGTGCTTGTGTGGTGTTTGGTGGTGAAGGGTATTTTAGTCAATATATAAAATATTTTCTGCTGCGTCCTACGTGGAGACATGTGATGTGTTTATATGACAAATTGACTCCACCACGTCGAAGCCCACCTACATGTGGTAGGCTACAAGCCTACAAAGGATTACCAGAGCTTTCGGTATTTTGACCAAATAACCATGGACACTTTTAACCAAATTGGAAGAACCGAACCGGAATTTATCCCAAAAGAAACAACAGATTCGGTTCGGATCATAGGTATCTCGGTACGAAGAGAAAGGCTCTAAAAGAGAGGTTCCACGATTCGTATGATACTAAGTACTTGTAATCGTTCAATAGCTCGAGTTCTTTGTATACTTATAATTCAATCAATACAAATCCACTTTTCCATCATTCTTAGCCTATTCCAGTTACGGTTCATCCAAGAATCTAGTCCATCAATTTTCAAATCAATACACAAATCACTTTAAATCTCGGATAGCATCCACAGTCTATATATTTGTATAATATTTTCGGTTTTAAGCATAACATTATTTTGACAAAAAAAAAGCATACCATTAAAGATTTTCAAACCCGCCCTATATGCTAAGTTTTTATGAATTCATACTTATTACTAATATGCCACAGTACTAATCGTATTCAAAAATAATGTCTACAATACACGATTTTTAGTTGAAACTGGACAAATCACCTAGAATAAAATCATATGTTAAAGTGTTTGATAAAAATTAGTTTTTTTTTTCATTCACGATTAATTTCTAGTTTTAATGGTATAGTATATGGTTGTAGCAGAGGTGGTCGAGAGATACAGAACTGTTGATGGCCAAGAAAAATGTGAGGATATGCCAATGGCAAGAATGCTGATAAAATTGGAGATAAGCCGCCTCAATATATTATATGACGAGGTGATATGTTTTCTTCAATGCATCATCCTTCTAGAAAAAAATGAGTTTGAAGAGAGTACATCATCCTTCAGAAGAAGAAAATGTTGGAACTTTTTCATGTATAAGAAGATCTCAAAGGCAAACCTTAGTAAATAACTTCTGAGCATGGCTTCAAATCTGAACCGCATTCTTTGTTCCAATATGTTCTGTTCCAATAAAGAATTAATAAAAGTCAAGATCTATACCCACATAAGTTGACTCATACTAGGGTCCAAATATTTGCTTTTGTCCTCTTCAAACCTATTTGAGAATGTGCATTAAAAGACTCTCTAAAGCCAGATAAAGCACACACCTTCGGTTCGTCTCCACGCTCTGCCATTGAGTTTCAAAGCTTCTACACACTTCTCATGCTCTGCTTCTGTACATTGTTGTGTACAAAATTCATAGACCATTGTTGTGTAGGTTACACAATCAGGGGAAACACCATTACACCATTGCCTATCAACTATCATCCTTGTTACGAGCTTAGAAGCTTCATCCATTCTTCCATAGAGCCTCCATGTTTCCTTCTTCTTTGGTGAGAATCATGTGAGGTTAGCATTTCCGTATAAAGAATCTTGGCTTCATTTACAAACCGGCTTTGCATAATATGTGGATTACAATACAACAATGTAAGTGACATCATTAGGAACATACCCTTCACACCCCATATTATACGAAAAGCTTCCTTGAAACCTCCAGTTTTGCTTTTTTTGCATCAAAAATACTTGTATATTATAGATCACATCGTCAGGCTTGAGTATATTATACTCCCTCTGTTTCATAAAGAATGTCATTCTAACATTTTTCACACATATTAAGAAAATTATGTAAATTTCTACTTTACCCTTTATTAATACACTAAAAAAATTTCTCCCTCTAATTAATAAGCTAAAATACTAGGGATAAAATAGAGATTTATTTTAAAAATATGCATTGGAAATGTAGAATGACACTCTTGTGAAACAAAAATAAAGACGTAGAATGACACTCTTTGTGAAACGGAGGGAGTAGTCATTAATATAATCATGATATTTGTCTATATACATTATACGTTGCATAAACTTGTAGTCGTATTCATACAATCACACATGATGTCACTGAATGAGTGGATACAACTCTACACAGCTTTCTAATATATATTATATGAGATAAAACCAAACGAATGTTTTTACTATTTACTTAGGTATATGAATGATTTTTCTAATAGTTTGTAGTGAGATGCCTAAACGGCTAAGCTATAAACTCGTGTTTATCCAAATCTATTAATAATTCCTTTTTTTTTTTGATCAAACCAGAAACTTTCAATTAATCATGAAACAGAGTTTAACTAGTACAATGGATGACAAAGAGGGAACGAAGAGCATTTTTTGCGATGCAATCAGCATCTTCGTTCAGAGCTCTCAGGATAAAGGAGAAAAGAGAGATGTCGAATTGTAGGCTAAGGGACCATATATCCGAAAGGATCCCATACAATTCGGTAGATGCGTTGCGCGAGTTGATCATATTGATCAAGCTTTGCGAGTCTGAATGGAAGCAAACGTCGAGGATATTAGCTTCCAGAGCTGATTCCATGGCTGAAAGGATGCTGAGTCCTTCACACATGATCGCTGATCTAACATGCTTCCGACAAGCCGAGCCAGAGCTTAATGTGTTGTTGTTATTGTCCTTGAAGATCCAACCCATACCACCATCTTCTGACGAGCTAAGCCAGGCGCCATCAACATAGCAGGAAACTCGCAATGGAAGAGAGGGATCCGAGGTTGATGCAGGTTGATGTGCAGTACGGCTTGTCCGTGGGCCTGGCTGGTTGACTTCTTTCCATTGCTCTGCGTCTTTAAGAGCTCTCTGCAATACTTCCTCCTTAGTCAGGAACCTATTCTCGAAGATCCTGATGTTCCTGGCCTTCCAAAGGTGCCAAAGGATCCAATATGAGAGTGGAGTTTCCGCAGTGTCTGTAGTCGATGTTGTAGCTGTCGATTCCAAAAATTCTATCAGTTGCTGGGCCGAGGAAATACCGGTAGTGGCAGGTTTACAAGTAATTGGGGCTTGGTCCCATACTGCCGCTGCAAACGGACATATGAGCAAAGCATGAAGCTCATCTTCAAACTCACCGCAATGTTTACATGCGGCTGCATGCAGTATTTGACGAGATACCAAGTTTGAACCAACCGCAAGAGCTTTAGATGCCAGCTTCCAAAGGAAGTGTCTGAGCTTCGGGGGTATAGGAGTCTTCCAGACATACTTTGTCCAATTTAAGTCTGAGACTGAGTCAGGTGTAACCTCTGATTTTATAAGAGCATAACCCGACTTAGAGGTATATTCCCCTGTTTTGGAGAAGAGCCAAGATGGCTTATCCGGAGCATGGCTTGAGCTTGGAATCAGCTTCCTAATCTGGTTCTCGTACTGAGGGAGGTGGTGATGTATTGCCGTAATATCCCAGTCTCTAGAGTTAGGCACAATCAGGTCACTGACCTTAAGTTGCGCTTGCGTCTCTGACGGTGGTCCCATAGGAGCTTCCGGTAATGCAGCATTCAGCCAGGGTTCCCTCCAAACTTGAATATTTTCGCCATTGCCTAGATTCCATCCCATTCCTTTTTTGATAACATCTAAACCTGCCAAGATACCTCTCCATCCATGGGAGATCTGACCCTTCGGTAAGGCATCTAAGAATGGAATCGAGTGGCAATATTTACCAAGTAAAATTTTACTGAGGAGGGAGTCTGGATTTTGGATAATCCGCCAAGATATTTTTGCAAGGAGCGCATCATTGAAGAGCTCGACGTCACGAAATCCCAATCCTCCCACTGGTTTTTGTAGGGTAAGTTTCTTCCAAGAAACCCAACACATGCTTCGTTTACCCAGCTTAGAATCCCACCAAAAGCGTGTGAGGATCGACTGAATTTGTTTGCAAAGTGACCTTGGGAGTTTGAAGCAAGACATGGCGTGGGAAGGCATTGCGGACAGCACAGATTTGAGCAACACTTGTTTTCCTGCACCGGACAGGAAATGATTTGTCCAACTTTGGGATTTCTGGCGGATACGATCAATGATTCCTGCAAAGATATCTCTTTTCCTACGGCCAAAGTGCTCTGGGAGTCCCAAGTATTTACCAATACCTCCCTCACCTGTTATCTTAAGGGAGTTTTTAACTCTCTCTTTGATCTCCAACGGGGTTTTAGATGAGAAGGTGATTGCTGATTTCGCGTAGTTAATTTTCTGACCTGAAGCTTCCTCGTACCGATGCAAAATAAAGATCAGTTTGTCGCAGGCCTTTGGCGATGTTTTACAGAAGAACATCGTATCATCAGCGAAGAGAAGGTGATTGACAAAAGGGCTGTTCGTCGCAACTCTGATACCCTTTAATGAGCCATCTTCTTGAGCATTTCGGCATAATCCCGAGAGCACTTCCGAGCAGAGAATGAAGAGATAGGGTGAGAGGGGGTCACCCTGTCGAAGGCCTCTTGATGGAACCACTTTTCCTTTAGGTGAACCATTTAGCAGGAAGGTATATGTCACCGAGCTCACACATTCCATGATCCAAGAAGTCCATAAGTTGCTAAAGCCGAATCTGTCCAAGACTGCTCGGAGAAAACCCCATTCGATGCGGTCATAGGCCTTGCTCATATCAGTTTTGATAGCCATTGAGCATCGGACCTTTGCCTTAGAAGTGCGGAGGAAGTGAAGGTTTTCATGAGTGATGAGGATGTTGTCTGAGATCGCTCTTCCCGGAACAAAAGCAGATTGCGACGGAGAGATAAGCTTACTCAGGATGGGTTGTAGGCGTTTCGTCAAGATCTTAGCAATAATCTTGTAGTGAACAGAGCAGAGGGCGATGGGACGGTAGTCGGATACCTTCTTAGGACTTGTAATTTTTGGGACCAAACAAACATGGGTCTCATTCTGGCGGTGATGTAGCGAAGCTGAGGTGAAGAAGAGCTGAACTTCAGAGATAACGTCATCTCCTATAACATCCCAATAAGAGTGGTAAAACCCCGAAGAGAAGCCATCCGGACCCGGAGCTCTATCCGAATGAATGGAGCCAGCAGCTTCTCGGATTTCCTCCTTGGAAGGGATGGTTGTGAGGGCTGCATTCATAGAGGGAGAGATGCAGAGAGTTATAGCTTCTTGTACCACAGAGAAGTTAGCTGAGTTGTTTGAAGAGACGATCTCTTTGTAAAAAATTTCGAATTCCAGTGCTATCTCAGTCTCCTCAAAGGCTTCCCGACCATCCTCTGCTTCGATAGTACTGATTTTATTTCTTGACCTGCGAGCTCTTGTTGCTGCGTGGAAGAATTTAGTATTGCGATCCCCCGCACTAAGCCATTGGATGCGGTTACGTTGCCTCCAAAAGAGTTCATCCTCTTTATACATCTGCTCTAACTTTTCCTTAAGACTGTCGATTAGAGACTGATCTGGAGTGTCCTCTGAAAGAGCCTTTTCAAAAGCGTCTTGTAGCTCTTTGGTGATTCTCATCTTGAGTTCATTCTGATCTTTCAGCCAGAGAATGATTCCTCTTCTTACCAAGTTGATTTTTGATAGTAATGAGAGAGATCCATTGTTGGACCAGATTTCTTCAATGATGCGTCTGATATCCGGACTTTCCCTGAGCCTTCTGTCGAAGCGGAAGAGGCCTCTCCTTCTTCTGCGCGTATCATCAAAATAGGTGACTACCGGTCTATGATCGGACCCCTCGTACCTCAGATATTTACACCTACCGGAAGGAAAAGCCTCATTCCAAGCACAGTTAGCTAAAGACCTGTCTAGGCGTGCCCTGATAAAGTGCTGGTAGCGAGTACCTCTCCAAGAGAGAGCATTCCCGAGATGGTGAACATTCCAAAGGCCGTTATTTGATACAAAGGAGCGGAAGTTCGTAAAGGAGCCTTCCCATCTTGGGTTACCTCCTACTTTTTCCGAGTTATCGAAGAGGTCGTTAAAGTCTCCTGATAGTAGCGACGATTCATTTCTGTCCGCACCCAGAGTTGCTAAAGCATCCCAAAATAAGGCTCGAAAATTCCTAATTTGTAAAAAGTGAGACTGGAAAATTCAAAGTGGGAATGCAGCTATGAGTGGTGCATAACATGGCTCGCATATTTTGAATTCATTCCTAAAATAAGTAGAGAGATTCTAAACTCCCTTAAAACTCCTACGGCAGCTAAAAAGAAGAGGGACAATGATGTTTCACAAATATAAAAACAACTTCTAAGACATCTAAAAAAAGAAGAGAGAACCATCTTTCACAAATATAAAGCACCTACGAGGGAACAATCTTTTTTTAAAAAACCTTTACGAGAGAACAATTGAAAGGGACATATAAAAAAATATCTATGAAGAATTGAAGACATAATTAACTCAATTATCTCAGAAGAGGATAAAGTATATACGTCGCTCCAATTTTATTAATTTCCATTATATAAACTTGGAAAAATGTAAGCTATACTTATAGTGGATTTACATATTATGTTGGTTCAAATGAGTACACCTATCCACATGTGTATGATCTAGTATAACACAAAGAGTTGGTTCCGGAATATACACCCTGAAATCTCAACCATCCGCGCCACCAACATGCGGATTGGCATAACACATTTTACAATTTTAACTTGAGAATCATTAAGAAAAAAAACAAGATTATGGGCGCAAAAAGACTATAAACATCACATTTTTGATTCTTTTGTTTCAATTTTCAAGCATACAAACACACAATTACCAAATATGTTTTGATTCTTGAAAATGCTTCAAGAAACTGGGAGACGAAGAGTGGGCCAAAGATGGGCCCCAAAGAGGGACACGTCTGGTAAGGAAGAAAAAAAGTAGCCAGTTTCACACGAGCCTGGTTAAGGCTCAATACTCGTGACTCACCGACGGGACTTCTCTTCAATCTTCATCACTCCCGCCCGTGCGCCGTCGGTGCTATCCCACGCCCCTTCTTCATATTCCCCAATTAATTGTTTTCTTCTATTTTAAATTCTAAAGTTATTTGAATGTGTTTTTAAAGACATAATACTATTCACGTGTGTGAATTTACTTATATCCACACACTGAATAAACTGAATTCGATTGAACTGTGATCACAATAGAATCCCAAGATGAATCCTCTGATTTTTCGTGTTATGCAAAGCTATTTGTTGTCCAATTAATGTGCGTATCAGCGTGAGGTATTATGTCAGATATACTATATTGCATAAAATAAAGTACCATGCATGTTGAATGTTTATAAAACACTATATTAAAATATGCATGTAGGTGAAAATAAAATATTTAAATCTAAAATTGATAATCAAGATAACTTTGATTTGTGTATCTAGATTTTAGATTTAAGTTGTTCGTTATCGACAGAAGCAACTAAAAAAAAAATTAAAATTGGCTAAACAATCCAAAATTTTCGAATAATAACGATCTATTTAAATGGATAAAAAATGCTAAAACAAATTATAAATACTTTTTTAAAAGTAACTATAGTTGATTAATAAAGATAAAATATTAGTTAATCCTATTTTCTAACACATAACCACACATAATAATAAACGATTATTAAATACCTAACATCAATACAATATAATTCTCTAATTTTGCTACATTAACTATCAATAAAATATATATAAACATATACTATTATTGTTGAAAATATATATATATATATATATATTATAATCACAAAAAGAGAAAAATATGTACATAAATAATATGATTCTTCTAGATGTTTATATGGGCAAATCGCAAAAATGAAACAAAAATATGTCTTCTCACAAATATAGCAATAAGGAAGAAAAATCATAAAAATAGCACAAAAACATATTTTGTCACTAAATTAGCCATAACCCTTAACCTTAAATACTAAACCCTAAACCCTAAATACTAAACCTTAAACCTTAAATAATAAACCCTAAACCCTAAATACTAAACCCTAAATATTAAATCCTAAACCCTAAATAATTAATCCTAAACACTAAATTATATAATGCTATAAAAGTTTTTGTAATTAAAATAATGCTAAAAATATGAATTATTTTCCTTAGTGCTATATTTATGATAAGGTATGTTTTGTGCTATTTTATGCCTTTTCATAGAAGTGACTTTGGTAGTGACTTTGGTGGTACAAATTGAGAGTAGATTTTAAAATATATTCTCTTAAAATTAGTCTTTACTTTTTATTTTAAAATTAGTAAATTATTGTATATTTGACAGTTTTTATTTTTATACGTATCAAAATTGAATATTTTTTCTTACTATTACGTAATTAATTTTTATTTATAATATTTTGTGGATGAGTTATTGCATTTTTATTTAAGATTAGTAATATGCTGTATAATTTTTAATATTTTAACAATTTTTTTGCTTAATTTATGTACCTTTTAACATATTTTATAATTATTAATTTAATTTTATATTATATATATATTTTTTAAATTATATTCATGACGTGATTATATTAATAACTAATTTTGAGGAACCATGCTTTATTTGGGTTAAATAATTTCGTGTGTGGTTCTATGTTCAACTTTACGCAATGTTCACTTCACATTTTAATATACAAGATTCTTTTTTTTTGACAAAATATATACAAGATTCTAACATGAGTATAATTTAAAGTTGAATGCATGTTATTTAGCCGGAATTATTTGCTATTTTTCAAAAGGCAAAAAGGTACAGAAAACAAAAAGAGCAATAGAATAAGAAAAAGGAAAAAAAAAAAAAAAGTGAATAAAGAGAAAAAGACAGGAAAGGAAGAAAGAAAGGGAAATGTGATTATAAAGCGAATAAGTGAAATTCAATTGGAAGAAACATCCTCCAGCAATATTACCTGCCCTTTGCATTTTAGAGCATAAAAACTATTAATCTGATTTTCCAAAAATATTATCGGTTCCTCGTAAAATGAAAAATAAACTTTGAAATATATATATTGAAAATATGAAACAATAAGATTTTCTTTTATCTATTACCATACCATTTTTAATCTCACATATTTTTCTTATAATTAGATCATGTAAAATAATATCATAAAAATGCAATGGTGGCATTAGATAAATATATTTATTGTAATATTTGTTTTTAAAATAATTTGTTGTTCTAGTTCATGAGTCAATTGCATTCAAATTTTAAATTGTTTTTTTTATATAGTCTCCTATACAGTTTTAATAAAAAAGAAAACCAAAATTTATGCGTTACAGAAATTAGTTAAAATGACCCCGTTAAAAATTGACATTTTCACACGGATAGTTTGTTTTATCTTACATTTAGGTTCGAATAAAATGTTTAGTAGGTGAACAAAAATAGAATGGTTATACTAACTGTTTTTCAGAAGTGGTAAACGGTTGAATAAACCAAAATTATGAAAAAGTTGTTAATGAATACGGTAAAAAAAAAGCTAAAAATCATTTTTGTTTTTATTGTGGGTTCGATTTGGTAAAAGATTTACTGTTTTTATAATCATCAATCATAAAAGCAATAGCAATTAATTTTTTTTCCCTCAATTTTTCAATACTGTTTTTCTAACTGCTTGTTTTTACATGTACTACTTTTTAGTCGCTTATCGTTTTCGCTTATTTCTAATATTACCGTTCTACTTTTATTTACCAATCGAATTTTGTAGTTTTTGATACCGCTTTTGTGATCAGTAACGATTAAAACAAAATTCCGGGACATCGGAAGAAAACAAATGTGATGGATTTTAGCCTCATAGGCAATGGTGGTGGTGGAGGAGGAGAGATCGTAGGGGCGTAACAGTCATTTTACAGGCGAGAGTCCCTAGACTTTGCTGCAGTAGTGTAGTACGACTGCTAAAGTCACCAACGGAACTAGCGTAATGTATATTTTAAAAGGCGACCCTAATATTTTCTCTTTATTCTAATTTTACTCCCCTTACTTTTATAATCTCCTTATTTATCCCTCCCCTTCCTTTTTTTTTCTCTCTCTTTCGCTTTCTCTCTCTCACTATCCGTTGAACCCAAACGGCTCTCTCTCTTTCTCTCTCAATTTTCTCGGATCTTTTTCTTCTCTAGTGAGAATCCAAGTGTAAATAATATGAGCCACGGGTGGTGTCTTCGATTTCTCCTGTTATGAATCCTGCTCACAACAACCCAGTTGCACCGTCAGCAGTAGCCTTAGCTCCGTCGCTACATCCGCCGCAGCCTCACCGTCCTTCCACCTCTTGTGATCGTCACCCGGACGAGCGTTTCACTGGATTTTGCCCCTCTTGTCTCTTCGACCGTCTCTCTGTTCTAGACGTCACCAGCAAGAACAACGCCGTCGCGTCTTCTTCTTCTAGGAAACCACCTTCGTCTTCCGCCTCTGCTCTTAAAGCAATCTTCAAGCCTTCTTCTTCATCCGGGTCCGGGTCGTTGTTCCCAGAACTTCGGCGGACAAAATCGTTCTCAGCGACTAAGAACGAAGCTTTCTCTTTGGGTGCGTTTGAGCCGCAGAGGAGATCCTGCGATGTGAAGGTCAGGAACACTCTCTGGTCTCTGTTCAACGAAGACGCTGAGCATAATTCTCATTCAAAGGAGAGATTTTTAACAGAGATTGACCTCGAAAGTAGAAATCCCATCGTGAAATCGCCTGTTTTCGAGGAAGAAACAGAAATTAAAAGTGAGGAGGACAACGAGAAGGACATTAATTGTGGGAGTTTAAAGGAACAGAGAAGTGTAATCGACGAAATCGTCGAAGAAGAAGAAGAAGAAATTGAAGAAGAGGAGACGGAGAAAGTGAAGGAGCAAATGGAGTTGAATCCTCAGCCGGCGAAGAAGCCCAACAGAGATTTCAAAGAGATTGCTGGGAGTTTCTGGTCCGCAGCGTCGGTTTTCAGCAAGAAATTGCAGAAATGGAGACAAAAGCAGAAGCTTAAGAAGCACCGGAGCGGCGGAATCGGCGCCGGATCCGCCGCATTACCGGTTGAGAAGTCAATCGGGAGACAGCTCAGAGATACTCAGTCTGAAATCGCCGAGTATGGTTACGGCCGGAGATCATGCGACACAGATCCACGATTCTCAATCGACGCCGGAAGATTCTCTCTTGACGCCGGGAGGATTTCTATCGACGCAGCTAGGGTTTCGGTGGACGACCCTCGTTACTCGTTTGATGAGCCACGCGCATCTTGGGATGGATATATGATCGGAAGAACGGCTGCTCAGCCGCGAATGCCGTCCATGTTATCCGTTGTGGAAGATTCTCCGGTCAGTAATCATGTTCACCGGTCAGATAGACACATTCCGGTAGAAGAGATACCACCACGAACACCTGTAATGGAAGAGACTGTCCCTGGTGGATCTGAACAGACCCGAGAGTACTACACCGACTCATCTTCACGACGGAGGAAGAGTCTCGACCGTTGTAGCTCCACCAGAAAGATGTCAGCTTCAGTCATAGCTGAAATCAATGAACTAAAACTGTCTGCTTCAAACACTAAAATCTCGCCTTCTCAAGACAGAGACTCACATTCACATTCGAATTCACTGAGAGACGATTGTTCTGCTGAGAATTTCGTGGGGACAGGGGAATCCAGCAAGAAAGAGACGAAGAAATCAAAGAGATGGAGTTGGAACATATTTGGGCTGCTTCATAGGAAAAATGTGACCAGATTCGAAGAAGGAAGAAGCGGTGTGGATCGAACGTTTTCAGGGTCGTGGAATGTAGAAACTAGAAATGGGTTTGATCCGAAGATGATGAGGAGCAATAGTAGTGTGAGTTGGAGAAGTCCCGCCACCGGAGGCGGAGGGTTTCAACGGAACAGTGTGGATGGATACGTTAGTGGGAAGAAGAAGAATGTTAGTAGTAGTAGTACTAATGGGAGAAAGATTGAGAATGGAATGTTGAAGTTTTACTTGACGCCGAGACGAGGAGGAAGCAGTGATTCGACCGGCCAGACGAACCGGCCGGTTCCGGGTGCTCATCCTTTGGCTAGAAATGCAATGAATTTTTACTGACTAAATTGTTATGAACGCAAAAAATCTTTCTTTTTTTAGATGTAATTGAAATAAGTGTGGTGGTGGGATTTGGTTGCTCAATTTTAGAATTTGTAGTTCAAAGTTACTCAATCTTCTTTGGTAAGGGATGTATACATAATTTATAGTTGATTGCATTATTTCTTACTAGTGTATGTTATGATTAAAGTTTTATATTTAGACAAACAGGAAAAAGCAATGACATGTGAGATTTGATAGCTAAATCAGGAGCAACTCATGGACAAAAGAAGGGGTCGAATGTCAGTTAATTTTTAACAATACATATGATCCTTGGAGAATATGATCATCCGAAAATTTCGCATAACATCTCACTTTAGTTTGCAATTGAGAAGTCAAAAAGTGACAACTATTTGTCTATTTTAAAAAAGTGAAGAAAAAAAAATAAAGCTTTAATAGTAATTTGTATATTTACTGTCCCAAATCAAGAGAAATATAAGCTTTGTAAGAATCAAAAGTCTAAATCTTTTTCCTCATCCAGGAAACTAGATATACTACATGTAAGTGGAAAATGTTGAGGAGACAAAATTTCACCCAAAAAAACAGATGTGAAGGAGACAAGAAGGGCCCATGGGAGCAATATGAGTACAAAATTATTTGACGTCATAAGACAACCAAATAGTTTGCGTGGGCCTTATGTTAAGGAAAACAAATTGAACCTTAACCTAAAATTCATTAATATGACAACAACAAAAACTAGGCACCGGCCCCGAACTTGGAGAATGTAGATCTTTGTCCAAGGCTCCATAAGCTTGCTTGATCCACTACACTGCTTTTCTCCAAGTGCCTAAGAGATTTGTCACCCATAATAGTGAATAATTATTAGCATGGTAAGAGTCTTTGACTCTCTCTTCTCAATGCCTTGCTCGAGCATTGAACACATCACACGTGAAACGTTGTACACAGAGTGTCTTTGCAGACCTCGGATTCCGATCAAATCGAAGCTCCATCTAGTTCTACCCCATCTTCGGATTTTTCGTGCTTCATTGATGGCTTTTGGAAAGTATCAAATTCGATGAGTGGACAAGGTTGGATAGTTTTGAATGGAGAAGAGATGGTGCAGTTGGGCCTTAGAGGTTCTAGGAGGTGTCTCTCTCCCATTCATACTGAGTTCGCCTCTCTTCTTTGGACTATGTGATATATTTTTGATCTACAGTTGACTAGTGGTACTTTCTTCTCGGATTGTTCGGATCTCATTGCTATGATTAAGGAATCTTCTGGAGTGGCCAACCTTCTCGTCAGAACTAGAAGATTTTATATTTTTTTAGATCTTTTTTTTCTAGTTTTTGTATTAAGTATGTTAATAGGAGTCTTAATACGACATTAAGCTGAATCAAGGGAGATATGCTGCTCGTATACTAAAAGAGAATGGGATGGAGGAGTGTAATGCGACTCATACACCTATGGATTCAAGCTTAAAGCTATACAAAGCACCAGAGGAACACTACATAGATACTAAGGAATACAGAAGGAACATCGGATGCCTTAGATATCTGCTTCACACCCGTCCAAACCTTTCTTATTGCGTTGGGGTGCTTAGTAGATATATGCAAGAACCACGAGAATCTCATGGAACTGCACTTAAACAAGTTCTAAGGTATTTAAAGGGTTCACTTAATCATGGTCTTTGTTTCAAGCGAAAGAACAAAACAAGACTCATTGGTTATAGCGACAATAGCCACAATGTAGATCCGAATGATGGTAAGAGCACTACTGGTCACATCTTATATTTGAATGATTGTCCAATCACTTGGTGTTCACAGAAACAAGAGACAGTAGCCTTATCCTCTTGTGAGGCTGAGTTTATGGCAGCTACTGAAGCAGACCATATAGGAATCTAGCTAAAAAAACAAGTGCCTTGGGTCATAATGGATCCAAAAGAGATGGTTGTGAACCATTGGGCTTTGAGGTAGATCATGTGCCAGTCTTTTTCTAGTTTTTTGTATTAAGTATGTTAATAGGAATCTAGCTAAAAAAACAAGAACACGCGGTCTTTTATTTTTCTATATAAGTTCGATGGTTTCTAATTGGCTCTCTTTCGAACCATGAACCACATTTTTAATGTAGTGGAATTGTGATACAAAGAAAAAAAAAATAGTGCCTTTGCAGACTAAACAAGCTACAAGAGCAAAGGCAACGAAAAGTCTTGTTCTTATAAATGGATAAAGCATTTCCTATTGAAAACAAAATTGTTTAAAACAAGCCTAGCCAAATAGTTTGGTCTAGAAAACCCACAAATATTTTTGTTGGCCCTTCATACACTGATACACTAACAAGTTTAGTTGAACAATAATTTATAGGGTGACTGAAGCTATTGACCAAAACCAATGTCATGTGGCCATCCTTTTGAGTCAAAGGCCAAGGATTGAGTTTCACCATAATATATACTAAAATTGTTGTGATTCTCCTCTGATCTTTGTAGACGTTTTAAATGGCAAGAATGTTCAATTTTCTTTCGGATTTAGTTTAGATTTCATGTTAGTATCTACTTCGGCTATTAGAAAAAGAAGTTGTCGACCAAGCAATGTGGTTACAATTTTTGGTCTAAGCCGATAATACATACTATTAAAATGTTTACATTGGTTGTGATAAATCTTTGAACAATATATAAAGGATAGAACAAACCTCAACTTTTGAACTAGTTTTTTGGTGGAGTTAGGTTCATTCATAATATGATATCAGAATTTAAGTTAAGCTCAATATATAATTTTCCCACAAAATTGATTTTTTTAAAAATCTATTTAGCTTTTGTAAATAGTAATATTTCTGAGATATTAAGTTTTTTTCATCCATATTTCGAAAGTGTCTATTAAATATTTCACATTGGTTAAGATAAAAATTATTTAGATAATATATAAAAGATGTGACAATCTAACTTTTGAACTAGTTTTTAGATTGAGTTAAGCATATCATTAACCACATTGCTAACAAGTGTTAGAGAAAGAATGAATATATGATTATTATTTTCTTCCATATTTTCCAAAATTTCCATTGTTCCTCATTGTGTTGTCGTTTGGACGTTAATGCTAATGTAACCTTTCAAAGATTGGAAAAAAGCAACGATTTGTTTTAATTTAAAGGTTTTTTTATGTTTTCTTTTCTTTCTCTCTTTTTTTTTTGCAGACGCCGCTTTCCCTTTCTATCACGGCGATCTTCTCTTTATGTGGTATCTTCGCCGGATCTGTGAGTAGATCCGATGTCCCCTTTTAAATATTTTTCTTCTGTCATACTCTTCATCTTTTGCATGGTGTTTCTTGGTTCCGAAAGCTGTGGCGATTTCTCTTCTGTTTGGCGGTCGCGGTGGTTTGGCGGAGTGCTTGAGGCGGCAGATCTATCCAGATCCGGATCCTAGAGGATATACCCGGTGACGAATCCTCTAGATCTAAAGTCGCGGACCTTTGTTCTTTCTCTCTGTCGGCAAGGATTATGTCCGTGTGAAGTTGGCTGCGCCGGCGGGGAAGCGGAGAGGAGGTTGCATGAACTTGGGGAATTTCCGGTAGTCTTTAGCTTAGAGGGCGGCACTCGGAGCGAAAAAGGTTTTTTAGGCGGCTGATTACGGCGATGGCTCTTCGGAGATGTTTATCTGCGGCTTCTCCAAGTGAAACTCTGGAGGCTTCGACTAGTGGTGGTGGTTATGGACGCGGGAGACTTCGACTCCGGAGATGTGCTTTTTTAGGTAGCGGAGGTGGCAGCATGGCGGTTGTCAGAGTTGGCGGTGGCGGTGGCTTCGCGATTAGAGTTTCATCTGATTCTCTTGGACCGACTTTTGTAAAAAAAATTGACTGGATTGTTTCTTTGTAAGGTCCATTAGAAGTTAATAAGCTTTTAATTTAACTACTTATCTGTTGTAAACCCCCTCCCCCCCCCCTCCCTCCACACACATACACACAAAATATATATTTTATATTATATGAAAACTTTTTGATAAAAAAAAAACCTTTCAAAGATTGTTGAGAAAATGACAATAACAAATTAACTACAAATCTGAGGATATTGACACTTTACCTATGTTAACCATGACAAGTCATCAAATCATCTGTCGGATTAAGTGCCAAATCAAATGTCTGATTAAGTGCTTATGTTAAGTTTCTTGGGCTTCCAACCTAAAATCAATTGGTGATAAGTAGATTGGCCAAAATCCTTATATATTAGTCATTATCATTTCCAACTTCCAATGTGGGACAATTACCACACACTTTCTAAAGATTAAGGCTTCATGGCACATTAATCCCTACAATATCTCAATAGCTTAATTGCAACATCTCCGACACAAAAAAAAAAATATAATGATAACCAATTTGACCACAAATAAATAAATATAGCCTATATCTTATTAGGTTCCTACTATCTCCATTCCACAGATATCCATATCGTGTATGGACCAAAACGGCGTCGTTCTAAGTGACACGCATTTCTTATGCAGCCTTAGCTTTGAAACAAACCCAAGCAATAGAGGTTGTCTTTGTTGGGTCATTGTTTACAACACGACTTGAAAGCCATTTCTCAACTATATATTTTACTGTCTTAGTTTCTAAGCATTCTAATCTCCACACCCCCCTCCCCCACTTCACACAGCTTCTAAGACACTTTTTTTAACAATATTGTTAACCTTACCTATGCGACTTTATTGAACAATCCTCTAACCAAATTCAAGAATAACAAAATCTTTTTGTATTCCTTTAAACACATATTTTAGCATAGGCAGGTAACTCGACTAACAAAAATCTTTTGAAGTAATCCAAAATGTCATGTGGAAAAGATCTAGTTTCTAAATGAGAGTTAATATAACATGGTCTAGACCTCATTATAAAGAGAAGTACGATACATGGACTCTGAATTTCATAGTCATTCCAAACAAAAATAACAAAATCGATCTAATTATATATACAAAATTTCGTCTTTTCTTTTTTCTTTCCTTTATAAAGATAAGCATATTTCTTAAACCATTATGTTAATTTTTATAAGAACACCATGGAAATATGGTTAAGTGTTTTTTATCGCTTCTTTGGTTTTGATTTGGTGTTATACGAATTCTATGTACCATTAAACATTCAAAGCAACAAATAAAAAATACTCAACAATTAAAGTGTGAAGTAAAAGCTGAAAATGTTTTATGTATACTCGAAGGAATAGAGATGTACGATCTCAAAATGGACAATTCGACTGTACTATATATCGAAATTAATGTTAAAACGTTTTGTGGTCGTTTTAATTATTACTACTTTGAGTTTGGAAGTATACGTCTCACCAAACTATAACACAATCTTGATCTTCAGTCTGTCTCTTTTCACAATTTGAAATTTCGCTATTGAGAATAATTTGAGTCTACATTATCCATATATCATATAAAATAAAGTTCAAGAGCTTACTCATGCATATATAAGACGACAAAACAAAGCCTAGGATATATAATATCGTAATTTGATATGTATGCTATGCTGAATCTTTGATGCAATTTATTATAGCTTTCAGATGAACATTAGAGCATATCCATCCGTGAACCCCCCTTGGGAGTTCTTAAACTTTTTTATTATTATTATTATTATTTTTTTTTGGGTACAAATGAAAAAAAAAAATCAAAAAAAGATAACCAATACTAAAATGCCATGTCAGCCGTAACAGTTAAGAGATAGTATCTAAACGCATCCTAAATAAAAACCTGTCTCTTAAAAAATACTTAAATTTATTATTATTTTAATTGTCTTTGCCTAGGTTTCGGTGTCAACATATACACCGATGGATATGGTCTTAGTCAACTGTAAATCAAAATCACTGGCTCAAGAGCAGGATAACTACGTAATATGAATCACAGTTCTATTACAAACTTATGCATACAATACTGGTAAAAAAATACTTAAATAAGTACAAACTTAACATACCCGGTAAAATAATTGAGCATAGTGGAAACTAATAGTAACATAAGAGAGTTGGTTCTTTTGTGTTTCGGGTTCAAATCTCTTTGATACGAAAAAATAATTTTTAAATCAGATTATCGAAAAACTAACTTCAGATTCGTGAGAGATTATAAGTATAAGGCCAAAACTTCCACGATAGTAATAATAATAATAATAATAATAATAATAATAATAATAATAATAATAATAATAATCATCGAAACTCAAGAGAATTAATTAAATGTTATATTTGCATGTCAAATAAAATAAATATGCATGAGTTTTTAAGTCAAATATAAACATGCATGTTAACCAAAATAGTTTAAACATGGAATTCGAATAACTAATTCATGTTTTGTAGAAATTAATCAAAACTTTTTAAATAGAAAGCATATGTATGGTAAATAAGATTTGACAGTTAATTTGTTATGAAAAGAAAAGAAAACTAATTTTCTTGGGTTTGGTCAGGGAGATCGGTTGTGGTAAGAATGGGAACCTTAGCTATAAAGAATTGGATTGTGGGTCGACCTACCACCTAAAACGACGTCGCCTCTCTCTCTCTCTCTCTGGTTTCGTCCAATCTCATTCTCCTCTTTCTCTCTTTTATAAGCTTTCGTTGGCCAGTCGCTCATTTCAAATACAGAGACAACACACAGAAGAAGAAGGACGAGAGAGAGAGAGAGAGAGATGAAGTCTCATATGGTTTGGTTTCTATTTCTTGTATCCTTCTTGTCTGTGTTCCCAGCTCCATCGGAGAGTATAGTTCGCCATTACAAGTTTAACGTAAGTCTATATCTATCCACTTATATACATGTACATGCATGTATGTTTTTATGTACGTATGTGCATATTATGTGTACATGTGCTGTTATGTGTTTATGTAGCTATGCCGATCGATATCTTATGCTGCATATCAAATAATCTCAAGATATATTCATATATGTGCATTCATAATCGACATTTATCCTTTATATGCATGCGTATATTTCTTACATGCTTACGTAAAGAAATATATATGGTTGGTGGCTTCACAGTAGAACATATGCATTTTGTACGTATTTCATGTAGGATAGTACTACTTAAGAGCTAAATTTTCTGTAAATGTTTTATTCATTAGAATTTCTCTCTAATCTGATTATATATGTGTTTGACATCACAAAGGTTGTGATGAAGAACATGACTAGACTATGCTCAAGCAAGCCAACCGTGACCGTGAACGGTAGATATCCAGGTCCCACAATCTACGCACGAGAAGACGACACGTTGCTCATCAAAGTCGTTAATCACGTTAAGTACAACATATCTGTCCACTGGTAAGCTCCTACTTTATAATCTTCACTTTAATCGTAATTATTAGTAATAAATTAGTTAATTGATTGGTGATAATGTGGAATAAATTACCGAGAACAGGCACGGTGTGAGACAAGTGAGAACAGGATGGGCCGATGGGCCTGCTTACATAACTCAGTGCCCGATCCAGCCAGGTCAAGTCTACACATACAACTACACCTTGACCGGCCAACGTGGAACGCTCTGGTGGCACGCTCACATCCTCTGGCTCCGAGCCACGGTTTACGGCGCAATTGTCATCCTCCCAAAACGCGGTGTTCCCTATCCGTTCCCCAAACCCGACCACGAGAAAGTCATTGTTCTAGGTATTTTCAGAATGTTCAGATCCATCTTTTGTTGGATATGGGATGATTAATGAACGCTCATCATAATTGTAGGTGAGTGGTGGAAATCAGATACCGAAAACGTCATTAACGAGGCACTTAAGTCTGGATTAGCCCCTAATGTTTCTGACGCTCACATGATCAACGGACGCCCTGGCATTGCTAAAAGTTGCCCATCTGATCAGGGTAATTTTAAGTTATAATATATTGATCTATATGATTACCGACATTATAATAATGAAATTATCTTTATATGTACACCGGAAGGCTACAAACTGTCAGTCGAGAATGGTAAAACCTATTTGCTACGAATAGTCAATGCTGCACTTAATGAAGAGATCTTTTTCAAAGTCGCTGGCCATCTTTTCACGGTGGTTGAAGTCGACGCATGCTACGTCAAACCGTTCAAGATCGACACCATTCTTATAGCCCCCGGTCAAACAACAAACGTCCTTCTAACCGCCTCAAAATCCGCCGGAAAATATCTTGTAACCGCTTCCCCCTTCATGGACGCACCAATAGCGGTTGACAACGCAACCGCTACCGCGACTCTCCATTACTCCGGAACACTATCCTCCTCACCAACAGTCCTCACTCTCCCTCCGCCGCAAAACGCTACTTCGGTCGCTAACAACTTTACCAACTCCCTACGTAGCCTCAACTCCAAAAAGTACCCTGCCCTTGTGCCGACCACCATCGACCACCACCTCTTCTTCACGGTCGGCCTCGGGCTAAACTCGTGCCCAAGTTGCAAGGCCGGGAACGGAAGCCGTGTCGTGGCCAGCATCAACAATGTGACATTCATCATGCCCAAAACAGCTTTGCTCCCGGCTCATTACTTCAACATTAGCGGAGTTTTCACGACTGATTTCCCCAAGAACCCGCCGCATGTTTTCAACTATAGCGGAGGAGCAGTCACGAACATGGCCACGGAAACCGGTACGAGGCTTTACAAGCTACCGTACAACGCAACGGTGCAGCTGGTTCTCCAAGATACTGGCGTCATAGCGCCTGAGAACCATCCGATCCATCTTCACGGCTTTAACTTCTTCGAAGTTGGTCGGGGATTAGGTAACTTCAACCCCAAGAAAGATCCAAACAACTTCAATTTGGTCGATCCGGTTGAGAGAAACACAATTGGTGTACCATCTGGTGGATGGGTCGTCATCAGATTTAGAGCGGATAATCCCGGTACGCTCGCTAAATTTAATTTAAAAAAAGTTAATCAAATAATATTAATATAGTGGTTATATCTATGGGAATTTGAACCAAACCGAACCAAATTTTTTGTTTTTTATTTATTTTAGATTTGGTTATAGTTTGGTTTGATTCAATAGATTTTTTTAAAAAAAATATTGATTTGGTTTGATTTGGCATTCCATTAGTTCAGTTTGCTTGTTTTCTATAACAAAAAAAATTAAACCAAAATCATTTCAATTTCACAATTTGTACCAAACCAAATTGTATTTAACGAAAATTTCGAATGGAATTAACCAAAATATTTGAAATAACCAAATTAATTTAATTTAATCAAAATTATCCAATTTAATCAAAATTCAAAAAAAAAATTGTTCAACAAATGTTTTATTAACCAAAAACTGAAATCACATTGAACCAAGTTTTTGTTTGGCTCAGTTGGGTTGAATTTTGTAAAAACTAAACTAACCAAAATCAGAATTATTCACTTGACTTAATCGAACTTGGAGGCCTAGTTATAATCATGTAGATTTGGGCAATAGATCAATATCTGCTAGACTATCTCTTTGTCCTTTGACCTTTGTTCACATAGCACAAGCTATAGTCCGTAGTTTGTAACTAGATCTGAGGTCTCCCGGTGTTTAAATAAAATAAACATCTCGTGGTAATAAGTCAACGTTAACTAATATTATCTATTATCATCATTATTATAAAATTAATGGATTGATATGTACGTTGTAACGTATTAGGGGTTTGGTTCATGCATTGTCACTTGGAGGTACACACGACGTGGGGATTAAAGATGGCTTTCTTGGTGGAGAACGGCAAAGGACCCAATCAGTCGATTTTGCCACCGCCTAAGGATCTTCCCAAGTGTTAGGTCCTTCAAACAAACAAGGCCACGTCCAAGAAGACCAGCGAGTGGTGAATTAATGCGTGGATTCGGTTAACAAACTATTATTTTTTTGCAAAGCAAAAGGTTCGTTTTTTTTGCTCAAGCAAAGGTTGATAAAAAGAGGAAGAAAAAGAGCAATGTATTATAATAATTTGTATCATTATATCAAAATTCCATTTATATTTTATTATTGTCTTCAACACAATTCTTATATGAACCAAATGTGCGGTATTTTAATGGTAATGGGGTTGGTTTTCTTGGGCACCGGATTCAGAATTTTTTTAGCACGGATGTGCATTTTTTTTAAATTGGAATATTTAAAGGCCGATTCTGAATACTGAAAAAGATTATGAGCCGAAGGTGAAAAAATTTCACAGTTTTCAGAAGAAAAAAAACTATTACATGACCTTTATTTATTATTTTGGTCAAACAACTTTACTTTAAAACAAAATTTACATAGATGGTATATATGAGCCAACATGAAAATTTGATGGAGCTTAGGGTTGTATAATAAATTGTAAGTTGATGTATAATTGCCACTCAAGTTCTAATTCTCCTGACCACCTAGTCGCGTTTTAAATTTGGAATAAATTTCCAAATGCGTATCCAAAAACAAGACCTCGTATGATTAAGTCTTTGAGTCTAAAAAGTTTTTGGGATTTCGATGCCAAAAAAAAGTTTTTTGGATTTTCCACCGTTATAAAAAAAACGATGTATAATGTACTACCCCATAAGAGAAAGTGTCGTACGAAATTGGATATTTAATCTGTCTCCACCATCAAAAGAATTCTTTATTACATAGGTAGCCCGTAGCCATGTGGGGTTAGGACTATGGTTAGTGCATGATACGAGGATTAGCGATAAAATGATTGATTAAGGGTGGAGATAAATTAAAGAAAATAAACAAAACTATATGGTTATCTAAATTGGCCTCTTGAAACGCATGAGCTTTTGACCTTGACCTTGAGCCAACCTTTGTGGAGAAGGGGGATGATGTTTTCTTCTTCTTTTTTGTCGGCCTTTTTTTCTTTTAAAACCGACGTTTTCTGATAATCAATTATTCGGTTAATTACTTAACTATTTTATTCTCTTTCGATTGTGCTGCCATGAAACTGGAATTTCTTATTAGGTTAGGTAGCTAGCATTTCTTGTTCTGTAATCTTTATGTGTTTTTGGGAGTTCTAACTTTTAGCGATTAAAGAGGCCATGTGATTAGAGATATATAAATGACAACAATTCATAACAATTTTGTCGGTAAAGTTACAAAGACTGATTAATATGTTAAAATATATGAAAAAGTTAATAAAAATAACTTTTGGTGTCTGATCTAGCTCAAAAGTTTTCTCAAAAATTTAGAGTAATCCAAAAAGCTCATTAAGAGTGTTTTAAGTTGCTTGACAATTCTAAATGTCTAACTACCACATCACTTGGTTAGCGGCTGTGTTCACTAATTCTTTTGTACACTAGGTACATCGAATATATATAGACTTACGTATATAAGTACTATCTATTAAGAATGAGAAATATTCTATGGTAATGTTAGAGAAACATAACATACATCTGATACTTGGATTTTAGTATCTTTTAGAGGTATCAATTCCTCTTACTTATCGTGTAGTAAGAGGTATCGAACCAATTGGAAATGAATGGACCAATCGAGAATGCACTAACCCCTTAAAGCCAAGCAAATAACATTCGAATTGTAACACTACAATCCTAATTGCAACCAAACAAGTAAATAAGGAAGAATCAAATTCAATAAACAAGCAAAGAGAACACACAAGATAATTCAAAGATATAATTAAAGATCAAGCTCTTGGGTATAGAAAATTGATCTAAGTAACTAAGCATTGAATCAAGATGTCAAACACAACATTAAAATGCTAATCCTTTAGCTTAGGAACACTAATTTAAGTTAATACACTCTCATGTCATTAACCCTATGCTAAACAAGCATTAAACATCAATTCTCATTGGCTAATCACAAACAAGCATGCATTAATCACAAGTTCTTTAGCCACTAAACACCTTAAACATCAATCATCATTGGTTAAAAATGTAAAGCTCTCATTAAATCAAAGCTAGCATTTCATCGAACACCTTGTGTGCAATAAAAACCCAAAGTTCTAGATCAAGGTTAGCTAAGCCTAATCTAGCATTAAGAACATTTAATGAGAAAGGATCAATCAAATCTAAGCCCTAGACATCAAGATTCAACCCCTAATCACTCAAATCTTCCTAACCCAAAAGCTCAAAGGGAGACTACTCACTAATCATGATGTGATCAACAAAACCCATAGAGATAGTGTTAATCATCAAGATTAGAGAAAGATGGAAAGATTAAAAGGAGAAATTAACAAACTTTCACTAAAATAGCAAAGATCCAAAAAGGGAGATTAGATGTTTTCAAGTTTTTGAAAGAAAAAGAGATAGATTTAGGGTTTTTGACCCAAAAATCTATTTAAAGGTGTCTAATCACGAGCTGGGTCGACCCAACAAACCTGGGTCAACCCAGAAAACCAAGTAACAAGTCTGGTCAAAGTTTCAGAAAGTCAAAGAAATTCGTCGCCAGCGGTTTTGATGTAACCGCTGACCAAACCGCTGGCTCGTGTTCGTCGTCGTAGCAGGCCCTTCTCCGCGGTCCCAAACTGACCGCTGGCGAGACCGTTGGCCTCTCTGCGGTTCCTCCGTAACCGCTGGCTCGTCCGCTGTCGACACGGCTGCGTGTAGGCTTGGGCGTTCGGGTACCCGTTCGGGTTCGGTTCGGGTTTTTCGGGTTTTCGGGTTTTCGGATTTAGAGATATAAACCCATTCGGGTATTTTAGAATTTCGGTTCGGGTTCGGTTCGGTTCCATTCGGGTTCGGTTCGGGTTCGGGTACCCGAAAAACATAAAACAAAAATAAAAATTAGTTATATTTAAATAAAAATTCGTTAAATTTTGATTAATATAACAAAACCCTTCATATATTTTGTTTATTTTGATAATTTAGTTATTTTAGCCTAAAAATAACTAATATATTTAAGTTTATAATTGTACTTTTGGATAATTTTGTTATATTAAATATAAATATAATTAATATTTTAGGTATATAATTGTAAGTCGGATATTTTGGGTACCCATTCGGTTCTCGGTTCGGGTCGGGTTCGGGTTCGGTTCTTCGGATATAGGAGTTTAGGACCCGTTCGGGTATTTTGACGGTTCGGGTTCGGGTTCGGTTCTACTTTTTCGGTTCGGGTTCGGTTCGGTATTTCGGGTCCGGATATTATGCCCAGCCCTAGCTGCGTGGCTCGGCTTTCTTCGCGTTGGACTCCAGAAGCTCGCGGTGCAGCTTCCAACCGCTGGCTCGTTCGTTGGGCGCTCCAAACTCCATTTCTTCATGTTTCTCCTCTCCATCCAGCTCCAAGTACTTCTAAGTCATCCCATAATAACTCCAACACCTGAAAAGGACCAAAACAAATGCAAAATGCTCCTAGACACACTAAACTACAACTCTAGATGCAACTAACTACAAATGTAACAAAGAACAAAGAAACGAAACAAAGGAAAGGAAAGCTAAATGAAACCAAAACATGATCTAAACAATGCTCTAAATGCATGAAAACACAAGTATATCAACATCCATATTCTAAATGAAGAAAACGTATTTTATCTTTTTATCACAATGTTAATTTTTAAAATGTGATAGCGGTTCAGTGATTTTCGTTTTGTTGGTAAAGAGTAGGTCTGGGCATTTTTATCCGGATCCGAGTCTGAACCGACCCGAAAAATTCGGGTCTATGTCGGATTTGGGTCTAAGGTTTAGAACATGTTGGATATAATGATCGAAGATCCGCGTGTACAGGTTCGAGTCCGGATCTTATCCGCAGGTCTTTCGTGTATCTGTTGGAACCTAAAATTAATATACTAATTATTAGAACATGTTAAAACTTGTTAGTAACCTGTTAGTAACTGACCCGATAGATCCGATAAGACCTGGTATAATCTGTATGATCCGATAGAATTTAATAAAACATGTAGATTTCATATATTTTTACAGGTTTTTCAGGTATTTACAAGTTTTTTTGATATTTTGTATCCGAAAATACCCAAAAAACCTGTAAATATTCAAACTTGAATGGTATCTGTAAAAATTCGGATCTTTGCAGGTATGGCACTAGCAGATCCGAACCGACCCGGATCCGAGAGAATCTGATCTGGACCCGAGAGAATCCGACCCGAACCCAACCTGAAAATATACATATTCTTAATGAGTCTTATATTTCTATACCAGTTAGACCCAGAATCTGCAAGGATCCGACCCGAACCTAATCTAAACACCCGAATGCCCAAATCTAGTAAAGAGTAAAGACAATAGATTGACTTCTATTGAACTTATATTTTCACTGCACTGCTGAAGATTTGTACGTAACGGCCTGAGATTTTGAAGATTAGGTTAATTCAGTTTATAAATTTCCGATTAGAATGAGTGTTAAAATCCATAAAGATATACAATTTGTTGATTTGTAACGATTTAAGTTTGTAATATTTGGTATTACTTTCCATTCAAAGTAAGTAATTTTTTTTGTAAAACATCTATACTATTTCGGTTATAAAATATAAAAAATGAACTTTGCTCACTGAAAATTGGGCTAAAAAGATGAATTGACCGATTTAAATGATAGAAATAAAATAAATTTTAACTAGTGCAAAAATATAAACAAATTGTTCTGTTTCTTTTTTTCTAAATATTTAATTATTAAAATATTTAAAATACTTAAAACATAATTTATTTTATATACACAAATTTGTTGTTTTATAAAAAATATTTTAGATACATACAATAAAGATTAAACTTATTTCACATAAAATTTATAATGATTGTTTTCTTAAAAATTAATAATATAAAATTATTTTTAAAACAATGATCTTACGATACAATGCAAATTAAAACTTATAAAGCGAAATTGTTATTTTATTCTCTTTATCTTTACGATATAGTTCCATTCAAATAATACATAATTTAAAACAAACTAAATTATTAAGTCACGTTTTAAAATACGGACATAAATAAAACTAAATTGCATAATTAAAAAAATATAAATTATTAAACAAAATAATAAAATTTAAAATTGTAAAGAAAAATATACCTGCATTTAAAAGGCGCAGATCAAAATCTAGTAAATACATTAAAACATTTTTGACAATATGACTAAAACAACAAATAAATTATTTGAGCGTGGATATAAATTCAGATTCGTATTTTTTTTTAAAAGTATATGCTTCTCTACGGTTATATTATTTTCTAGAGTAAATATATACTACATACAAGAGTCATGTGGCTCAATCACGTATGTTGCCCCCGCTAAAGTTCCAAGTAGATGGTTCGATGCCCCCTGTCCCAAAATTTTTAAAAAAAGAAAAAAAAAAAAATATATATATATATATACTACATACAACAAACGAAAATGAAATATAAAATTCCGTTGACAGCAAAACTGTCAGAACCCTGTTATTTTCTTGCCCCCTCCCCCAGAATTCATATATTTGGAACGTAAAGTATGGGTTCCAACTTATAATAATAGAAAGTCAAGAAAAGAGTATTATACTATATAATTTGAAATATTAAATAAATAAACAAATGTTTGTTTGTGCAAAGCCACTAATGTACAAAAGCGTGTGGAGCGCATTATGAGTGGCTACCCTACTGGCACGCTCGCACTCTTTTGTTGTCGCTCCGGTGGGTCAAACTGTGTGCCTAGGCTAGGACTTCGGTATTTCGGTTCGGTTTTTCGATTTTTCGGTTTTTTATTTTTTTCATCGAAACTAACCGAAATTCGGTTTTTTCGATTATTAATTTTTTTTGCCGAAACTAACCGAAGTTTTCGGAAAAATCGGTTAATTTCGGTTACTTCGGTTTATTCGGTTAATTTTGGGTATATTCGGTTATTCGGTACGGTTCGGTTCGGATAATTTCGGTTAATTCGGTTAATTTTAGGTATATTCGGTTATTTCGGTTCGGTTCGGTTTTATTCGAAAATTTTAATATTTTTGGTTAAAAACGGTTTATTTTGGTTTTAAAAAAAATTCGGTTAACCGAACGGTTCGTTGAACCGAACCGAAATTTTTCGGTTCTGTACGGTTCGGCAAATTCGGTTCAGTTAAAAGTCCCAGGAATATGTGTGCCAGTGCTCCCGATTTACTCCCCAGCTTCGTGTCGTTTTTTTGTTGCCTCCACATTTAATTATTCATAATACCTTATATTATGAAACATACCACAAATACAGCCAACTTTAAAATAGTGTGGTTTCATGACCGTATCTCTCTCGCCCGTTTGCTTTCCGTTCTCTTTAAAAACAGTCATTTTCACTGATTTCTGATTCCGACCGACAGTGTTGGCGTTCTGTCGATTTGTCGGTCATGTTACTTTTGTTTAGTTTAGTTTTTTAGTTCTGTGGCGATTTCCGTTCTTTTTGTGTTTCATATTAAACGTGATCACTTGCTTTTGTGTGTAATAACTCCAGATTCTTGTCATGTTACTTTTCCGATCCTTTTCGAAATTACGATTCTGAATAATTTCGGACTTCTCGATCTTTTCCACAGTGCCTCTTTGCCATGAAGCCGATGTTCCCTCTCTCTCTTACCCTAATCGATGTGCGCTTTCGAGCTATTGGTTCGATGTCTGATCGAGTTGAACATGCCGGCTAGTACATACTTGTTTTCATGGTGTTCCTTCTCTGTTGGATTCACCTTTATGAAGCGCATATACATCAGAGGTGGTGGTGAAAGGCTGAAGCGGTTTAAACTTTTTGCGGCATTTCTATGGCGTTATTTGGTGGAGTAGATCAGCAGGACAACACAACTATAGCGATGACGACGACTCGACGGTGACCGAAAACCTACCGACGTTTTGCATGTAGCCGCTCTCTGGGATGTTGACGTGTGTCTCTCCCTCACCGGCATTCGGACACGTGTGATACGAGTGTACCATACGCAAAACCAATCCGGTTTAGTTAGGTTCAATGCTTAATTGGGCCTTATTACCTGAATCGTTTTACACTCATTTCCTATTCTACGGTATGTACTTGTCTTGTAATGTCCATTGGACCAACTAATATATAAAAAAAAATGTTTGCTGGAAAAAAATAGTAAATAGAAATGTATTTGTATATATACCAACATTTTTTCGTTTAATAATTTTTTCCATAATAATTTTTGATCTAATATTTATGGTCTCTCTCTTTTGTTTCTAGTTTAGTTTAAATATGTATGTTTGATTATTCAGTTTTTTTATATGGCCATGTTCGGCACGCAGACGCTGCCACTAGCGGCAACGATCAAAATTTCAAACGTGTGACAAAGAAATATTTTTGGGTTTAGTAGACACACTTTCCATCACCAAAATTAACATCACAGTGACAACATTTTGAAAATTTGGATCACCTTTTAGTCACTAACGACTATTTTCTCTCTCATCAGTGGATCATTTTGCATCGTCTATTGTCTTCGTTCCGAACATGGCCATAGTGAAAGCTTGAGAAGGTGGATCAATAAGTTGATGCTGCTTATTATAGAAAATTATGTTTAATTGAATTTAAAAAAAATCTTAAGTTGCCAAATTTTAGTTTGATAAATGAAAACCATTTTCTTTGTCATCAAATTTAGTTCATTAATCATCATTTCTGAAATATATTAATTCAGCGTAACACAAGACATCATAAAATACAGAATGAAACAAAAATACTGGATACATTGATAAAAATTTAGATTTTAACTGGATTGATCTTTGGCTATCGAGTAAAATGAAATAAAAACCAAAAAGGGTATCAACAGTTTTGAATTTTCTTGTGTGAGATGTATATGTAGTGGCGGAGGTAGGTACACATTAAGAGGGGCAGTTGCCCCCATAACTTTTTCAAAATTAGCTTAATTAATTGTTTAAGGTTTTATGATAATGCCTTTTAGCTATGTATTATTTTATGTTCTATTTTCATTTTTTGCCCTTGGTAAAAATATTTCTAGATCTGCCATTGTGTATAGGATCTTTCATTTACTATATTCTACCGTAGTAATAAGCAATAGGGTATTGCATATATATGTAAAGGTAGTGTTGACAAGAATATGATTGTTAGGGTAAAAAACTAGCTAAACCATTAGGAAAGGTATTGAAACACCAAAACATAGCAAACAAACCTAAAAAGATCCGAGATCTGTAATGAAGATAAATAATAAACAAATATAACTATAATGTACATTTACTTGCCTGCATCTTTTGATATATCAAAGGCAAAATATATTATTTGGGAAAAAACGTGTCCTCATTCGGAAATAAGAGATGATTTCCCTTTGGGGAAACTCTACGATAATAATATTCATAACAAAACCAGTCATTGTCTGGCACCACTCCAATTATAAAAACAATGTATACTAACTTTACTGAATATTTTATTGACCTACAAAAAAAATAATCGTGTGTTGGGTGTGAGTGGTAGACAAGCAACTCTGACATTTTACTTAAACAACTTTGATATTTAAAGAACTCAGGATGTGGAGAACAACATATAATTATTTAGGGCTAGAATGGTAAATGCGGTTAGAGTCGACTAATTTAAGTACGGACAAATCATTTTATTTTTGAGAAAAGTCATAAAATAGCACAAAAAACATACTTTATCATAAATATAGCACCAAGGAAAATAATTCACATTTTTAACATTATTTTAATTACAAAAACTTTTATAGCATTATATAATTTAGGGTTTAGGGTTAATTATTTAGGGTTTAGGGTTTATTATTTAGGGTTTAGGGTTTAGTATTTAGGGTTTAGGGTTTATTATTCAAGGTTAGGGTTTAGTATTTAGGGTTTAGGGTTTAGTATTTAAGATTTAGGGTTAGGGCTAATTTAGTGACAAAACATGTTTTGTGTTATTTTTATGATTTTTCTTCCTTAATACTATATTTTTGACAAGTCATATTTTTTGTGCTATTAATGCGATTTGCCTTTTATTTTTTGGGTGGACCGAATTTATTTGTTTATAAACTGGTATGTACTTAATCCATAGTAGACTACTTTTATTTTTTGCATGTATTGCTTTAAACCAATTATTGTGAATGGTAAATAAAACGATCTTGACCGTTCGCGGACTAGTCCGTCTTAACCATTACTATCATTCAAAGCCTTAATTTAATGAAATTTAATTTAAAATCTCTGGCCCTTATGTGAATATCTACTCTTTTTATGGAGATTTAAGTAATATAAGCAAATTATTTGACCAAAAAACAAAAATTTCTCTGGCGCTTCTTATCAGAATTCGATATACTGTGAAGGGCTTCTTGCTACTTAACGTCGTCCAATGAATTAGTTTTGCATGGAATGGTAAATCTGACAAAAACATTTCATGAATCTGAATCCAATTTGCCATATTTTAAAAAGATCTAGATTCTTTTTTCTTTCCTTTTAACGTCTGTTTATTTCTACATATTGACCTATTACTGAATATTTTATTGACCTATATATGGGCTCTCTAAAGGAAAATTATATCGAATTTACGTGAATCTTTTAGACTAAAAACGATGGCATGAAAATATCAAGAATCAAGATTTTACAGTTGATATGTTGTTGTTGTTTGGGTTCTTTTTTAGCATCATGATGTTTTCCATAGATATATAAATATGTGTGCGTGTGATTTTTGTAGCAATCTTAATATGTGGAACATATTTTCGATAAAATGGTAATAGTTCATACATTTGTTTGGGTTCTTTTTTAGCATCATGATGTTTTCCATAGATATATAAATATGTGTGCGTGTGATTTTTGTAGCAATCTTAATATGTGGAACATATTTTCGATAAAATAGTAATAGTTCATACATTTGTTTAGGGCATCCATTTGTCTCGAAAAGAATTTACTTCTCGCACGTTCTGGAATAATCATAGAATTTGGTAGAAGAAATCCATAGAAAAACATACGATTTCTGACAATTTGGCGCTGGCGGTGTATCAAATGGTGGCAAGTACAGTGGTTAGACAGTTATTCAAATTGCATTAATGTTTTTGTCATGGGTTTTCATGTTTCCAATGTGAGATTGCTGTAAAATTAGACATTTCTTCATTTAAATATGATTATAAATTTAAAATCGTTCTCTGTTGTAAGTTTTTTTTTTCACCTGTTGTAAGTTTTTGATAAAGTTAGATTAAATATATGTTTTGTTAAATTTTCAATTTATTTCAGCATATGATAATATCTTTGGAATACTTCTTATATATTATTTAAGAACTGAATATAGCTGAAAATTAGTATCATGATTATTGATTACAGATTTAACTTAAATGAATTGATATTTATCAAGAAAATGCATTTGACAAAAAAAAAAACAATGATTCTTAAGAACATAAAATAAAATTTAAAATAGAAAATATACATTTTAACTTACCAAAAAATACAAATAACATTTTCAATGCAATAATGTTTCAATCAAACATATTTAAAAAGACATAATTTATACACACAGAAAAAGTAAAAATGAATTTGAAAAACATAGAATATATAAAACAAAACAAAAATACTATGAGAAAACATGTATTTAAAAGAATAAATTATTTTATTTTTATTCTTTGATCAAAGACATATGTATATTTAAAGTACTTTTAAATTATTTAAATTAATAAAAAATAGATTAGCATTATTTTACAAATCAATAACTATCTAATTATTATGATACTTTTATTCGATTCATATGTACTTTGAATTTTAACAAATAAGTACATTTTAATGTATGTTTAATTAGTTTTCTTGTTATCAACTGTTTAGTTTTTTAACAGTCTATATCTTGTTTTTTAATATATGGATAAGTTTGAACTGAAATTCATAAAATATCCAATTTTGTACGTACGTAGTACAACATGTTCTTGTCACATTTTTAACCAAAAAAAAAAAATCATGTTCTTGTCACATAAAATGTATACAATCACCAACATAAAACGCAGTGGATGAGACTCGGTCCCTATCTCACATTCAATTAACATAGTAATTCCTTAACTACTATACCGCCATAATTAATTAATAATAATAAAATTTATGAACACTTTTGAGAATTATTGTGTCTGTTATGGCGTGATCACTTAAGCTACCTAACCCATTTATTTATATAAATCATGACTGTTTATTTGTTTTAATAAATTGATTAGTGACACAGAAAAGTAAGTGTTGTTCCATGATACGAGACTATGAGTCAATTGAAGGATCAGTTAGCATTTCATATAAAAAATATATGATCGCACTCCTTAGTGTTTCAAATGCGTAAAACTTATAAATTAAAATAAATTCGCAGTCCTACACATTATGTCATAGACCTTAATTGATATACCATTGTATTTGGTATTTTAGATATTGTTAGAACATCATCATGAATATATTTCTAATTTATTGAGGTTCGATCTTTATCTCCTATATTTTCTATTAATTATATTGCTATGACATTGTTAATAGAAAATATATGAGATAAATAGTTTTTTACTAACTAAAATCATTTTTATTTCTAAAATTTTATGTACAGTATATTTTATTTAAGATAATTGACTCACTGATAGTTTTAAAATGTTAGGGAATAAAGTCCCTATAAAATTATATATTACCATCATAAATATATAAAGTAGTATCTCAATATAATAAATATTGATTATCATATATGATTTTTACCAAAAAATATTTAAAAATAAACTCCACTTGTAGAATATCATGGATTAAAGACTAAGTTGTATAGTAAAAATGAGTTCTTCAAGGTTAGTCTAGCAAATAGTAGCCGCCAAGAAATTATTGCCATTTCTTATGCAATTAATTTTCTAAGCAAAATATTTCATACTAAAACTCACTGTACAATATGTAATTATCATATAAACTTATAATTATCATATAAATTTTTTAATTGCTAAAAACAACACCCATAAATATATTTTCGATATCGACTAACAATGTAATTACTACTGAGTTTTATTGTTTAGTTAATAGCAGTATTATATCAATGATTCATATTTATGCCCATCTTCGTAGATAAACATAGGGTCCGATTGGTGAACAAAAGCGGAACGGTAAGATTAGCGGTAAGCGGAAGTGGTAAGCGGTTAGGGAATAGTGCAAAGCGGTAAGAACAAGCGGTTAGAGAAAGCAGTATGAAAAAGCTGAGAAAAAAAAAATTAATATTATTTTTGCTAACGCTTTGGTGATTGGTGACCATCAAAGCGGCAAACCCCTTACCGCAGCGGTAAGGAGTCACCATTCACACCCATAGTTTGTGGTAGAATATGATGTTTTCCTGTTTCCTAGAATGCTATTTTTTAATATAAAAATACATTTAATTAACCACATTCTCCAAATTGTGGTCCAAAAATATATTACTTTTCATTGTCACCAAATTATATATTCTCCAAATTGTGGTCCACATTCTCCACACTTTTTATTGGCATCTGGTTTGCTTTGACTACTCTTAAATTCAGTATTGCAGCTTGGCTTGCGGTCCGAAACAAACTCTCAATTGGGAAGATAATGGTTCAGTGAAATGCAAGTCTAGACCCTACATGTATCATCAGTCAAGCTCAAGTTGAAACCCAAAATCATATATACTTCCATTGTTCGTATGCATAGGAAGTGTGGAAAACACTGACTAAGAATGACATTCTACTGGTCATGACTGATCCGACATAAGATAAAATCCAGTTGTTCCTTCGTCGTTACTTTTTTTCAAGTTTCGATATACTTTATATAGAGAAAACGGAATGCAAGAAAGCATGGTGAGTCCTCTCTCCCTGCAGCAGCTCGAGTTAAGGTTATAGACAAACTAGTTCGTAATAGAATATCCTCTCTTGCAGCGATGGGAATTACCAAGTACTCTGCAACAATGCATGATTGGTTTCGATCTCAAAAGACTTGCTGATTTTATAGTTTATCGTCTTCAGACTATTTCTAATCTATTTCAAATCGAGAAACCTTTTTATAATAAATGAATGAATTTTGTTTTCCTAAATAAATTTAACATATATTAAAAAATATATATATTTACCCACACAAAAAGGCATATATACAAACAAACAACTCATGTGCCCAAAAGGTTAAATGTCAACATTATCGTGAAAATTACAGAAGTACCCTTATCACGACCTTAAATCTTGCTAGCCAATGAGGGTTGCTCCTCGTTTGTGTGTCTTGTCTGAGTCTGTCATTGGCTCATCTCAAAACGTCTCTGGCCAATAGTTAGGCAACATTTAAGCCGCAAAAATCCTCTACCATTTGTTGAGTCAATCAACGGTCCTCGAAATCTTACAAATAAATAAAAGGTCCTTGAGAACAAATGAGATTTGAACACGTGGACTCACCTATTCAAAGACGACACATGTCTTGACCTTATTTTTATGCGAAGGTCTCTCACAGACTATAAGAGTCGAGTGTTTATTGGTTGATTGAATCAAAAAGGTACTCTGAAAAATAAATATTAAAAAGAATGGTTTATATTTTAAGTTTTAACCAATCGCACTTTGAAATGATTACCTTTTTAATTTTAATTGAATTATACTAATAAGCTATTGTACTATGTTGATGTGGAATACTTACCTAATAAAATTAAAGAAAATGTTATTAATTTATACTAGTATTTATACATCAACACTAACACCTTTTTATATGATTTGAGTTTTAGCATTAAAGTTTTAGTTTATTTTTTTTTGAAGTATAGTAAGAAAGTCACATTTGTTATATTATTGAAAATTGTTAGTTAGATTATGTTTGTTCTGTATGTCAATAACATTTTTTAGTCTACTAAATCCATATATAAACTCAAATTTAATTCGGTTATACGGAGTTTCGACGGAATTTCGGTAACAGTTTATTTTAATTTGAATCCCAAAAATGTTTAGTAGTAGTATTTTCTAAGGGAAGCCTAATTAGTAGCTTTAATTATCAAACAATACAAAAAGCTACAAAAACTCTAGATCTTAACATAAAATTATATAATTAAATTAATCAAAAGCCCAGAATTTTTTTGTATGGGAAATACACATAGACAATCACAGCTCAACAGCTTTTTAACTCACCTCTCACTTTCAGATCATTCTTGTTTCATATACATCTCTCTCTCTCTTCCCTTTCCAACTTGAGAGTTTGAGAGAGAAGATGAACTAAAAAGTTCGGGTTTTGTTCAGTTTAGCAGCTTCAAGTTTCTCAACCCACCTGAGTTTCTTTCTCTCCATTGCTCTCATGTGAGATTTAGTCTTTCTCATCACCTTTCTTTTTCTAGTTTTTTGTCAGTTTATAAATCCCAGATCCTCTGTTCTTTTTTTTTTACCTTCATGGGCTTCATTTGTTTTGTTCCTCTGAACTTCCTTTAGTTTTATGTCTCTGAATTCGGATCTGGTAATAAGAAATTGGTTTGGTGAAAGGGGTTTATCATTCAGACAACGACGCTCAAAAATGGAATCTTTTTCTTCTTCTTGTCCTTAGAACCTGGAAAAAACCTCTCTCTGTTTTTCAACTCCTTTAGATTCTCATATCTTAGATGCTTATCATCTCTCTTTCTCTCTCAGATTCCATTTCAAAAATGCCATTTTGATAGATCGGAATCCCAAACTTTTCTCTCTCTCCATCTCTTCTGAGTTCCACCATTGATCGAAATCCCAATCCCAAACACAAACTCAAAGTCTCTGTTTTTGTTGTTTAAATCCGATCAACTATCGTTGAAAAAGAAAAGAAGATGAACAGAGGAATCGAAGTTATGTCACCAGCAACATACTTAGAGACATCAAACTGGCTGTTCCAAGAAAACAGAGGAACCAAATGGACAGCTGAAGAAAACAAGAAGTTCGAAAACGCTTTAGCCTTTTACGACAAAGATACTCCCGACAGATGGTTCAAAGTCGCAGCTATGCTCCCAGGCAAAACAGTTGGAGATGTGATCAAACAGTACAGAGAGCTTGAGGAAGATGTCAGCGACATCGAAGCTGGTCTTATCCCGATCCCTGGTTACGCCTCTGATTCATTCACACTCGATTGGGGAGGCTACGATGCTGGAAACAATGAGTTTAACATGAACGGATATTACTTCGCCGCCGCCGGTGGAAAGAGAGGATCCGCCGCGAGAGCAGCTGAGCATGAGAGGAAGAAAGGTGTTCCGTGGACAGAAGAAGAACACAGGTATCCATCTCTCTACTTTCCATTTGTAAACGTCAATGCTTTCTTCTCTAGATTTGGACCCTGCACTTTCTTTATACCTACGTCTTAATCTTGGGAACGTGTTTATGTATACGTATAGAGATACGTATATCTAAAGTCGTATAGAAACATGTATTATATAGTTTTTTTCTTTTGTTACATACGCTTCTTAACCTAAGTCAAAATAAATTGGACGTTTCATTTTTGTGTGGTATTTTGAAATCCGACAAGTAATGACTTACAAGTTACAAGCGAAAACTTTCGTCCATGTGCCCTAAGCTTTCTAGTAAGGATGTCGGCAACTATATTATCATTAGGGCCGATATGAACTAAATTAAAATATGAATATCTCTCTTAACAATGAATGTGTCATCTCCAATAGTATATAGTTAATTTAGACAATACATTCATCCACCAAAACAAATTGCATCTTTAGAATGTATATTGAAACAAATTTATTTCTTGTATGAAGTTGATGAGTGGTATAATGAGTTTGAGTCGGTTTGGTTTAATTGAGAACTAGTTTGATTTCCGTACGGTTTGATGAATGTGCAGACAATTTCTGATGGGTCTGAAAAAATATGGAAAAGGTGACTGGAGGAACATAGCTCGCAATTTCGTGACCACACGGACGCCAACGCAAGTCGCGAGTCACGCTCAAAAGTATTTCATAAGGCAAGTCAACGGTGGTAAAGACAAACGCCGATCAAGCATCCATGATATCACCACCGTCAACATCCCTGACTCTCCTGTTGATGCCGCAACCACAAACGCACCATGCTCACCACCGTCACTAGGAGGAAGCCAGCGGGAGGCGTCTGATCAATGGGAAGGTCAAACGATATACGATGAAACAGCGGCTGCGTTTTACAATCAAAACGCGTTTCAAGAAACGTTACTTGGAATGTCCTCAACGCCGTACATGGCAAAACTGCAGGAGCAAAGTTTTCTAAACGCATCGCAATTTGAATCGTACAATGCGTATCTTCAAATGTAGCACAAAGTTGAAGATCTCGGAGAAGTTACGAGTTAATAATTTTTTACTCTTTTGTTTTTATTGTCGGCGTGCATATACAAAAAAAAAAAAATTAGCTGCTCTTTTTTTCAAGAGATATTTATTGTCTTTTCCCCCTATTTTTTGTGGTTGATTCAACGAGCTTTTCTGCAAATTAATTAGGTTTTGGTTATTTTAATTGCTGAGTATTTTCTGTTCATGTTTGTGCGATTTGGAACTCTTTTGAGCTCAAATTGCTTTTTTATAATTTATGTTGTGTGAGTTGTGTCATGTAGGTTTTTATTATAATTTCCCCCTTTTTGATAATTTTTTCAATTAAAAAATAATTATTATTGTTGCACTTTGTTAGATATTTTTCAACTTTCCGGTTTGCTCTTTTTCTTCTCACTGCCAAGTTTACATAATATGCTAAGGTTAAAGTTTCAGTGTGAAGATTGGGACTAAAACTAAAGGATAGCCCTCAATATTCATGTACCATAGTACCTACTCGGATTCAGATCAGTTCTTTTGGATATCAGATCTTTTGGGTTTAAGCTATATGTTTCATTTAGATATTTTAGGTTTTTGGATCGGATTCATGTCAGTTCTAAGCGGTTTATGTAGGGTGAATACTTGACTTTGAGAACTGATAAAAACATAAAAATAGGTATTGATTACTTCAGATTTTTGTATATGAAAAAACTAAACTTTGAACTATCAGATAGGTTTGAATATTTTGTATTTAAAGTAACCACTCTAACCGAAATATTTGTATATGATTTGATTTTTCCAAAAAAATAAACTGATTTATCTGAAATAATCGAATTATCTAAAATTTATCTTCGAAAAAAATGTTCACCAAAAATTTATATGAATTACTCGAAATAACCGAACTTACATATATTTTGATTATTAGTTTGGTTCTTAGGTATTATCTAACCGAACCAATATTCGAAAATATTTAAAGTAAAGACCTTTTTTTTAAGAAAGCGAACGTGAACCGTATCGATTTTCTTTTTAGTCGATTCTGGTTCGGTTCTCCATATCCAGTTAAAATACCCAACTTAAAATAAGATGAGTAAAACGTAAAATGTAAAATTAAATAAAATGTTTTCTCTCTGGTTCAAAACCCTAGGCGCCGCTCTAACCCTCGACAGACGACATGGATGCCCGACGCCGGACTTCTCTGGCTCTCCTCTCCACCTGAGAAGCTATGCTCCTCACTCTCGGGACTCCACCTGGACCTACCCGAAGACCCCTCTCACCTCACGGTGAAGAAAGCTTGAAAGAACGACGGTTGCGTTTCTCCTCAGCCCCTCTTCCTCCACCGTCTAAATCCGTGCGGCCGGTGAGACAATGCTCCTTTGATTTCGTCTACACCCAGAATCTGGAGATGACGGTTTCACTTGTGTCTCTCCCTCCTCCGAAGCCTCCTGACGCGTTTTCTTTGAAACCATGTGAGTCGTCGCAACCGCTGAAGCCTCCGGAGCCACCAGACCCGCCAGATCTTCCGCCGGAACCACCGAACCTACCTCCATTGGTAAATCTGCTTTTCAATTTCATAGATCTGCTCTTGACGCCCTCATCATCCATTCGCACGGATCTGTCGAGCTACGTTTCGACTTGTCCGGATCTACTCTCGGGTTGCCCCCGAAGATCACTACCATCATCATCCAGAGACCTTGTTCGTTTCCTCTGGCTCATCAAAACTAGCTCTGACTCTCAGAATCTACTCTCTGTCGGATCTGCCCAAATCATCAAGTACCGAAGCCTCCGTCAACGGAAATCTTCCATTCCCAACCTAACCGACAGATATCCTAACAGTCTAAGGACCCTTGTCAACGTTTTAACCGGCGCTCAACATGCCATGGTCGCCGGCGTGTTCTCCGGGATGCTACAGTCTTTCACGGCTAAATCAAATCGCATTCTTGACTGTTACATCAATATGGGCCAGAAACAAAAGCGTTCTTCACTGGGCTTTGTCCCCATTTCAAGCCCAAGTACTTACACACTCAGAGATCTCCTTCAAGCCGTAGAGGGCTCAACATTTTTGGTATCATACCATAACCATAAGGCAGTAGCAAATTCCTCCTTTGCCTGGGAGAGATCAATTCCATCTTCCTCCTTTTTAAGGGAGAGACCACTTCAAGCTTCTTTCCTTTTTCAGGGAAGATTGCTTCCATTTTCCTCCTATCATCCGGAGAGAACCTTTTCATCTTGTCTCTTATCCAAGAGAAATCTATCTTCCGAGGTTACAACACCTGGAACTTATCTCAATTCCTTACCCGTTTTGCTATCTTCTGCAATGGTCCTGTCAGGATTAACAGATGCAGCCAGAATTGTCCTAGCGGCTATTTCTGAGGGTAAGAGTTGTTTTTTAAAGTCACAACATACATTGACTAAATTCTCCGATTCCGATTCTATCGTGAAGTTCGGTCTGACGCATTTGAGTGATGTCTCATTTCCGCTGTCTTTCTCTATTGAGAACTTATCTACTTTAATTTTCTTTGATTCTCAAGTTTGTAGTGGTAATCATAGAGGATGGATAATTCCCTCTACTTGTACTGCTGAAGTTTAAATTATGAAATGAAAGTTTGTCCAAAAAAAAGTAAAATTAAATAAAATAAATCAGCCGATGCTAAAAACAGTGGTAAATGGGATGTTGCTAGTTTATAATGAATTATATATTCATGAATATGAAGCTAAAGTATTACTACTATTATGTAAAGTGGAGGGTCTCCATTTATTTAAGATACGATATTTGCAACTTGTTGTGGTGACAAATCTGTAATCGAAACCTGGCATTGTGATGGTTATTAATTACTCGATTTTCCCAATTGTTTTATTCAAAAATGACTTTATGAAGTTCGAAGTTGACAAGAGAATGAGAATCTATAGCGAGCCTAAAGAAAGACCATAAACAAAAAAGCCATAATGATTGATATGCTTTTGTTCCACACCAAGTTGGCAATTTTATAAGTAGCTTTTATCTTAGGGGCTTTATCTGAATAATCATAAGACTTTTTAGCTTATGCTAGTCAATTGGCAGCAGAGTAGTGGACTGGATCCTTTATATATTATTCAAAATCTCATTTTGTTTTAATATAATTTTGTGTGTTATATTTTCTATTCAAATCGGTCATATCCATTTAAATTTATTGAAATATGATAGCTTGTCAAAACTTAAACTTTCAACTCAAAACTAATTAAGTAATAGGAGTGAGTTGATCTATACTATTTTCTATACATTACTCTATGTCTTATTGTAGAAATCATAGTAACAAATGTAATAAAATTGTGTATATTCAACAACCAATATAAACCTAATGTTTATCAAATAAAACTATAGATGCATTTTAGTTACTTTTTAACATTGGGATCAAATTATTGGTGAATGTATTCTTTAGATTGAGCTTTGGTGGGTTCCATTTTGATACCATTGGTGAGAGTAATACGAGAAGTATCTCCATATGATTACAAATTTGACTTTGAAGGCAGACCATTGATTCCTAATTATTCTTGTAATCTAACTTCCATAATGTTAGATTTGTTTTTCTTTTCCACTTGTTAAGTCATAACCTACTTTATTTTGTTTCTTCAAAGTCACTGAAGCTCTATTGGTTTAATACTTTAATATTAGTTATTGGTTTACTAATGTGTGTACCAAGAACAAGAATATTAGTTGCCTATATTGTATTCTTTGTATTCTTACTATAGGGACACAGGGTTGGGAAATCACTTGTCAACTATTCACACATCATGCCGTTTAGACAAGATTGAGAAACAAACCATGCCGTTTGTTGTTTTCTCTCAAAGTTAAACAACACAACCATCTATCTATAGCTCATGGGCCTAATCAGTACACACAATTGAAATCTTGGGCACACCATAAGTACATATAGATGGATTGTTTATCAATCATTTTCTTGTGCTGCTACCATCTTTCTTGTAGCACATTGTGTACCTATAAGTTACAGCAAAATACAACAATAGATTGAACATGCTCAAAACAGTTAAAACCCAATAATAATTATCCAACCGGCTCGTGTCTATTGTGTCTCGAAACCATTTGCCTCCGCTTACTCTACCAACCACACTAACAAGAGCGATGTTGCTCATGATCCCAACCCCACACACACCCACGTTAAATAGAACCATGTATTGGCTCAACTCTTCAGGGACTGTTTCTTCTAAGTAAAGCGCAAAACTGTTTTCGTAGATACCTGTAAGTGAACCGAGAAGAACGTACTGTGGGAGCAGCCAGAAAACACTCATGGGGACTGTTTCATATAGCAAACCTTGAGTTCTAATCACTTTGAGCCTCTTGGACTCAACATGTGCAGCAATGGCGCAGCAGAATACCGATAGGATGATGGAGACTGGTATACCATATGGCGTTTTGGTTTGTTTTGGTGATTCGGGTGGGTCAAGGCCGTTGTTGCGTTTTGCAGCCATGACGCATAGTTCTCGGGATCCTAACCTTGCGGCTTCACTAAAGAGTAAGAGGAGAGGGAGAGGGAGATTCCAAGATCCGAACTTGGAGTCCATATGGTTTGCTTGTTCGAGGAAGAAAGTGTTACCAAGGGAGAAAACAATCCCGGAAATAAGAGATGTCGCGAATAAAGGTACCGTGCGTATCACGCTTTTGGTTTGCTCCACTTCTGTGACCCTACAAAGTCTCCATTTGTTTTTCCTCTGTTGTTCCAAAGGCTCGGTTTGCAGTATCATCGCAGCGCTGTCCAAGCACCTGAGTTTGAAAGTGCAAGACTTATGAGATACATATATAAAAAAATCAGAGCCTGAACACATTCATATGAAATATTTGAATGCCCCACATATACAAACGCTCCTAAATTTATTTAAAATATTAGTTATATATATATATATATATATTAATTTGTAAAAACATTTATGTTTCTTATGTTTATTATAAACAACATAATTTTTTTGGAGAAATATACGTAATAAATAAAAATTATGTAAGATGTAAGTGTATAAACTATATTTTTTTGTCTTTTTATTTTTATTTTGTTTAGATATTTTCTTTGTTTTGGTACAGTTTTTAGATATAGTTACAAAAATAAAATTTTAGATTATTTTTTGAATGAGGTCCGAAAATTTCAGATCCGGCTCTGAAAACAAGGTTAAGACCATCCACAATGGTGTTACCCACTCTTGGGTTCCTTAAGATTATTTTAATATTTTTTGTTTTGTTGGAAAATTGGAAAAAAAAGAAAAGAAAAAAAGAAAGAAAAATCAGCCAATTATCACTTGGCACATATGGCAAATCCTAGGTTTCTGTGCTAGAAAGGTTTCTTATATAAGAGCATGAATATCCATGTATCTTAGGTGGGTATCTTGCCAAAAATATATTAAAATATTGTGGGTCCCACGTGGGACCCACATGAATAGTTAACATACTCACCCCATAAGTTTCTTAGCTAAGATACGTATCTTCACTGTAGCGCCTGCGTGGCGCTACAGGATTGGTCCAATTTTTTTTTTTTTTTTTTTGATTTTTTTTTCCGACTTTAAAAAAAAAAAAAAAAAAATTAAAAAAAGAAGTTAAGATACCCTTGCTGGGTATCATGGATATTCATGCTCTAAGACCATATACATCGGCGATCCCTTCCTCATGGGTTCTTAAACATTTTTTATTATTATAATTTTTTGTTTATTTACAGATTAAAAAAAAAACAAAAAAACAAAAAAAAAGAACCAATAACAGAACGCCACATCACCTAGAAATAGTTAAGATACGGTTCTAAACAACTCCTATTTAAGAACCGGTCTCTAAAAGAATGTTTAAATATATTATTTGTTTAATGCACTTTACCTAGGATTTGGTGTCAAGAGATGCCGATGTGTATGCTCTAAGGATTTTAGGATAGGTTTCTTAAGTTTTAAAACAAAAAAGTATTTTTTTAATAAAATTTGCCTAGGTTTTGATGTTAAGAAATGGGTAAGAAACCCCATTGGACATGCTCTAAGTATGGATCAAACCTCAAGCTACTTGTGTGGGACTTCATATCAAGATCACACTCGGTATCTTCATAGAGCTGGATTGAGTTGTTTGGATATCCACAAGACATTTTGGCCGCAGATGCCGCAAAGACCCTTAAGACTGTTGTCAAAGGGCTCCCACCTGGTCTTTCCCATTTGTATGAACAAGCACCAGACAGAAAAATCAGCATTGCTAAAACCTCGCAGCCCGCGGGGATCGCAAATCTTACAAACCATGGACTTATATGAGGAAGTGCAATAGCAGCAAGTAAAGGGAAGACAAAGTTCCCAACATTTCCAATGACAAAGCTAGTTAGCATTGCTGGATTCCCCTTATTCCCACTGTCTTCTAGTTGGTCCTCTGTAAACACTCCCAACGAGATCGACCGTCCAAATATACCAAAGGATATAATAGTTAGGGCAACGTAGAACAGACCCTTTTGTCCTCCGCTAGAGAGTATTGGTGACGCTGATATTGCCAAGAACCCAAAACCCTGAACACCAAAGATAATAAGAACAAAATCATACTACAAAATCTAAAGAAGAGGTCAAGGTCTTACGAAACTGAATGCTAAAGTAGAGAGGCAGAGCATCCAGAAGTGACCAATAAATGCATCAACTAGGAACTGCATGGCAAGATGACCAACAGCTGATACACCAGCAAACACATTCACGATTGCAGCTGCGTCCGTGAACTTGAGCTTCATCTCGTTGGTCAAGTATAGCATTAACATCCAGAGGGTAAACCAAGCAATAGTAAAGGCCCATGATAGAACTGAAAATGATCAAAAATCAATAAACCGACCGAGGAATTACTAATCAAAAACATAATGATGTTGTTTAAATCATTTAGCATATTTAAACCAACACGATGAACATAATTGACTAAAAATGATCAAATGTAGAATCTAGGTTGAAAGATTGAATGTGTTCCTCCATTGTTAAACATCTAAACTTACCAATGACTCGTAGAAAAGAGGCCATTATACATCAGCTAACTTCTCATGTGGAGACAAAATCAATGATTACAATTGCTACCAACAATAGGAACTCTTGTAGCTCTACAAATTAAGAGAAAAGAAAAACAATTTTGAATGGAAGTATGAAAAATGAGCCGGTAATTCTACAGAAGGCCAGTGGAGGCAAAGACGTGCTTATATATTTTTATAAATTTTGAAGACCGGCTTGAATATTCTTATCATTCTCTGATTAAACTACTGTTAGTCACAACAATCCACAAGGCTGGTTTTATTGATCATGTTATTTAATATTCAGAAACCTAATTTGTAGCAGAACACGACTTTATCTGCCAGTTCATATCAAGCTGTAATTAAAACATACATGACGGCCAAACAAAAATCAATAGAAAAAATAAAAACAAGACAAAACTTACAACACTTTTTTGGACCAAAACTTACAACACTTTTATAGTTCAAAAAAAAAAAAAACTTTCAACACTTTTTCTAGTAAGAATAGAAAGGTCTCAGGAAACATCTCTCAGTCTCGCACCAATGTAATCCTATGTATCTGGAAATCATTGGATCACTTCGAACTCAAACATGCACTTCAAACATGATCTCCTTCCGTTGCATGAGAAACAAATAAAAAAGAAAAGACATGTGTCAGATATTATTAGGACATAATGTTCCACATAAATAATTAAAAAAATTATTAGTAATATATAAAAAATATTGATCAGTCCATTTATCATCAACTGATTTTAGCTGGACAACTTAATTAGATAGAGCTTTGCTGGCATCGCTGCTGACGACATATCTACCCCGCTTCTCTCATGTTCCCCGAGGTGAAAATAAGAGAAAAGATCAACATTTAGTGACGGAGCACAGGAAGGCACCGGTTTTAACGACGATGAGCGCACCGCCAATCCTAGTTGACTTGATTACACGTGTATGATTTTGTCTTGTGGAACAAAATAGTTTTTCTTAATGGGCCTTAAAGCCCATAGTAGACCCAATTTTAGAATCCTAGCGCATTATCTCCATGGGTCAAAATTTCCAATTATCTATAAGAAACCAATTAAGCAACTACGGTATATATAGTTTTAGGTAGTATAAATCCATCACCCATATAGTTTATTATATTGTTCAATGCAAGGTGGTTATTTTTGTATGCACCTCTACTAAGATTATAAACTCATCCACATATAGGGTTAAAATGAGTTGTCTGGTAATAAACTGCTTACTGTTTTTTCTAAAATTCTGTTTTATTAAACTTATTTGAAACGATTTATCATAAAAGACTGAAGAAAAAATACAATAAGGAAATGGCTTTTCCGGAAATTAAGCGAAAATAATCGTTTGATGACACATTTGTTATAACTCGACAATGGTTTTTATTTATTTATTAATCTGGGTATTCTAAGTTTATCCTATCACTTGACCACAAGCGTTCAGACGACACTAAAATTATCTCAAGTAAAAAATAAACAATTAGATGTTTCCGTACTTATAATAGCAGACAAACTTCTAACACCTTTTACTATAACAAATCAAAATTCTTTTGATTTAGATAGATATTCTTCTTAGTTCTCTTTGTCAATTTTATTTGGAGTTAGCTTGGGTGGCTTAAAAAAATTTAAAGCGCAAAACAAATAGATAGCCTTTTTTGGTCAAGACAAATAGATAGCAATAATTGATTAATTTAACATATATACACTATATATATATATATATATATGAAATCACTACAAATCTCTTATTTTAAGCATTAACTATCTACTAAATAAATGCAATATTCAATTATTCCATAAGATCGAAAGATAATAAATGAAAGTCCAGATCATAAACTGATTGGATCGGAACCAATTGAGTTGAAAACTTCCAAAATATAAAAGTTAGGGGAATAAAAATTTGCAGAAAGGAGAGGTTGTTATTGAACCCCGATGGTTGTTCAAATATTAAAGACGCTGCCTAAGTAGATACTAGATACCCTCGTGATGAAACTTAATGGCCGAGTCATAATCATATGACAATAGTAGACCCAACACTAGACATAGTCTTTGATTATCTGTTCATTATTCCATTTATAGATATAACAAATCAATCGTAGAATATGCTGATAGAATATAATATAAACACGTGATTAAATAGAAGTACTTGGAGACACAGACATTCAAATTGATAAGACCTAAATATCGTACTATAATGATCCACCTAACTAGATTGGTCATTTAACATTGATATGCGTTTTCTTGGTAGAGTACATAGATTACCAGTCAACTAAACGATATGTAATAGACTATAGAACAACGGAAATTCATTATAGACACGACAGGATTGCCACAACTCTATATGGTGTGGATGCTAAAATCCACACTCGAGGTTTAGATTGTTTAGTGTGAAAATTTGAGAAAGGTGGGCTAGATTCGAAGGTGAACCACGATGTAAACTAAAGCTTAAAATAATAAAAAAAGATTTGTATTGATTAATAGAAAGAGTTTACAATGACTTTAGCTTGTCTCCAGCAATTGCAAATGTAAAATAAGAGTACTGTTTTAAGAATCGGATGATCCTGAATGAAGATGAAGCTTTCTCTTTTATAGTTTTCCGAACCGTTTTTCTCCACTTCCGGAGTCGGTTCCAACGTCCTCCACAATCTTCGGAATCTTCATGGACTTGATCTCCTCGGCTGATCTTCTGAGCTTACGTCGATCTTGCGTCTGTTGCGGAGTTGTCGTCCACGTTCGTAACCGGTTGAATTGGGCCTTTTACTTTGGGTTGTGCAGTCTGTTGAAGAGTCGGCCCAATAAACCCAAAAAATGGTTTTATCGAGCTGGATTTCTTAAGAGAAATACGGCCTAAACATATGTCACCAGCCCAAAGAGCTCCATACACAAAAAGTTATAGTCATAAGTCCACCGTACAACACAACTGCCAAATTCCATCTTCTCATTTTTAATTTTTTAACCTGTATCGTGGTCTTAATTTGTTCTTTCTGCCATCTTCCCAAAATAATAAATCATGTTTTCTGATGAGAATTTCATTTTCTATTGAAAATGTATGGTTTATGTGAGAAAATGACATATCCCGTACGCGAGTTTTTTTGCTAGAGAATCCATTCATATATTTAATCGGCATGGGATAGAGATAAAAGTAAATACTATCTTGGGAAAAAAAATTACATCTAACTATGACGAGAGTATTGACCAATTCTCCAGTATTTTCACCAAATTTGAGAAGTCTGTCTCTACGTAAATCCTCGGTAGTGGTTTTAGTTTGTTTAACTTCCAAAGAACGGAGGAACTTTTCACTGTGTTTCTTCATGTACTGTAATAACTTTCTTATCTGTCAAAACAAATCTTTTTTTTTTTGCGAGACAGATGAATTATTATGTTACACAATTATTTTGGTCGATTTATAACGTGTAGACAATTTTCGAATTCATTGCATGGTTGTATATTTCTAACTTTAGTGGTTATGGCTTATGATATAACATTCAGACGTACATTAGATCTTTATAGTGGTTATGACTTATATCATATATTACATTTAGATGTACGAAATGTCACATACCGTCATAGTTATAAAATCTGTGTCCATTATACGTATGGGTACGGAGCGGATATCAAAATAAAAACTAGTATTTGTGATTCAGTTTGTTCCGACCGAAAATCTGATTTTCCGATCCGCTTTAATCGGGAAGATTTATCCATTGGTTATCCTTGATCCGCTAAAAATATTTAAAAAAAAAACTCAAAATTTTATAATAATATATAAATATTAGAAATTAAATAAGTATGTTATGAAAATAAATTGTTGTTTAACAAACTACCGTCAGAATAAGTTTTCAAAAAAAAAAAAACTAAATCAAATTGATATCATTGATCACATCTTCATTGAAAACTTGATCAAGCTAACGCAAGTGTCTCAAATTCAAAAAAATAGAACTCAAGCCGAAGAAAATGAATAAGCGAAGTCTACAACATTTTTCTTTTTACACATTTATTATTTTAGTTTTATTTATTAATATGTGTTATAGATTTGATGGATTATATTTAAGCTTTATATCAAGACACAATCTTCTATTATATTATACAAAACATAAATACATGTCACAATATATATAAACATAAAGATCGGAATGGATATTCAGTGTTTTAAAAATTAATATTTGCTATTTGTTTCGTTTTTTATAAATATTACATTCTACTATTTGCTTTGCTTGGAAATTTAACGGATATTCGATTTTCGAATAGAATCAAAACCAATATTGAATTGAATCAGATTCAGTGGATATTGTGTCCAAGCCTACACTATACGTTTTATACAAAATAATATGTTTACACTATTGACAAATATTATATACAACCAATCAATGATCATACCAAGTTTTTACTTTCTTAAATCGTTATTGCACTAAAAGTAAAACTTGAAAATATTACCAAAAAAACTTGCGAAGAAACAATTATCGAAGCATAAAAGACAAAAGAAACAAACTTACCAATTCTTTGTCCCTTAAATAATAATTGCCAAATGAAAAAAAAAAAAAAAAATCAAATGTTTGGAATATTTCTTCATCGTCCAATCAATAATCATATCTTCTCCTTCTTCACCGGAACCCTACCGTCCGTACCAGCTAGCATTGCGTACTTATCCTTTCTTGTGAAATTGGTGCACTCAAACCCTAAGGTTCCTGCCAAAACCCTCTGTATATAATTTGCCACCTCTATCGGCGATTTGCCTCCTTTACACGTCAGCTCGGCCGGAAGCTGTTTAAGGAACGTGACCTCAAACGTCGGAACCGGGTTCATGAACGCGAAGTAAGGATCAAGAAGCTTGTAGCCACGCGTGCTTGTACCATTAAACATGCTTTGTTTCGTGTTGATTGCCACGGGAACAATCCGGTCCGTAAGCTCGGCGAAGAGTGCGCTAAACCGGAGAAGGAAAGGCTCACGGCACGTGGTTCCCTCGGGACAGATCACAAGATCGCCTTCCTCCAAGAGTTTCTTGATGTTCGCTGCGTCTTTCTCGCGCTGACGAGTCAACGCAACAGCTTTGATTGGAGAGATCAACTCAGAGAACTTGCTGATACTATAAGTAACGCAGCTAATTTTCCGACCGAGCGCGACAGCTGTCACCACGGGGTCGAGGACAGTCCGGTGGTTGCAGACCAAGAGGTGGCCTGGTTGACCGGGTTTAGGTGGCGGAGGAGGATGGCCTTTGACGATTAGGTTGATCCCTGTGAGCTTGTAGTTGTAACGGGCGATGCGTTCCGGTAACGGAATATTCGTGTAGACACGGATGAGAGAGATGAGGAAACCAACGGGAAGCCAAAGGAGAGTTAACAGTGCAACTAACGGCGTTGGACGTTGGACTAATCTGCCCTCGTGGAATATTATAGGGGTTAAGAGTTTATTTCTTGGTAATGGCTCGCATTTGGTACGTGGTATCATGTAACCCTCCTGCAGTCAGTAAACAAAAATTTTGGTTTATTAATTGAAGCACAAAAGTAGTTGTGATTTGTACGTAATTTTATAAATAGCATGCACTTTTCATTTTTTTCTAATTATATGATGCGACACCAAAGTACTCACGAGAAAGACATGTGTACTAATATCAAATTATTAGTGGTTAGAAAAACATGCGTATTATATGTGTACGTAAGTTATATGATTACTTTGGATAATTGATTAGTAGTTTACGAAATGAAATGAGAGTGAAGAAAAACAAAACAAAATATGATCATGACTTTTACATGACAAAAAAAAACCCAGTGGTTCGTGTATGATGGACCTAAGTTATTGTTTCTATCACAGAGTTTAGTTAAGTAAAACGACTATGGCATTTTGCCTCGGGTTGGTAGTACAAAAATGTTGATTTTATTGTGATCCCGATTCAAACCATATTTACTAAACAAAGTTAATTTTTAAATAAAATTTTCTAAATGCTAACTCCGCATCTTTGGAAGATTATGGATCTAAAAGCCCAAAACTTATACATAATTCACGGGAAAAAATGACTATGGCTGTAAAACAAACCACCTATTTTGTTTTTTACAAGTAGTTTTTTATATAGTTATTTACCTAATTTTATCGTCACTTAGTGCTACTACACATTAAAAAAAGATTAATATATATTATTGGCCAAAATATGAGTAGTACACACTAAATAGTAAACACCATAAGACAACACAATCAATACTATACCAAAAAGATGCACGTAACGTAAGTCCAAGTTCCATAGACATATAGTTATATACTCATAATGTCGTGAATATAATATTTAATGAGTTAGATAGTAGTAATAAAAAGATACGAAAATGACATATCATACAAAAAAAGAAGAGAGTGAATAACCTTGCAAATTGACATGAAATCGTGGTCTGTCTTACTATCGCCAAGTCCCAAATCAGGTAGTAAATCAGACGCAACGCCACTGAACTCTCTCAAAACGGCGTCGCGTTTGCGTTGACCGACGAGAATACCGGGTCTTCTAGCAAAACCGGTTGCCCGACCCGATTTGGAGACCTCCAGCTCTGTTCCAAAAGCTTTATCGACTCCTAGGAATGTCTTAACGAACGGCTCGACCATGATCCGTGGACTCGCTGTTACTATATACCGTTTCCCAAACGTGTTGAAGATACCCCACGCGTCCGGCCTAACGTCCTCCACGTAAAACCTCGGTAGGACGGAACGGACCACGAGCTCGACGTCTCGGATCTTGAGACCCGCAAAGGTGATAAAGATGAAAACGTTGATGGCTAGTGTCTCGGAGACGGAGAGGTACGTGAGGTAAACGAATGGTACGGACGCAAGTAGGATCAACGCGCGGAGCAAGCTCCCTGCTTCAAGGGCCACGAGGAAATAGTAAGGAAATGCGTTACGAGAGATTAGTAAGGTTCCATCGAGATCGGCAGCAACGGTTTGGTTCGACCGGTCCTTAATCTCATAACTTGATATGGGCAGGAAACGTCGCCGCTTATCCTGAGCCCCCATCAGGGAATAAGCCGGAGAGAGAGAGGAGGAGATTTGGAAGATGAGAATGGGTATGGATTGGTGAATACTTTTTAGTGTTGTTTATATAAAGAGAAGCGAGAGAGAATGGGCATGATTTTGTTGTTGAGGTGGTTTGATATTAGTATATGCCAAGCTTTTGATTTTTCAACGGTAAGGGAAAGGAAAAAACAGTAAGTATTAATAGATAACAATATATGTGTGACTATAACCGTTGTCTTGTAAATTAATTAGTCAATCTTCCGAATACGTAAGGAAGTGATTCGAAGAAAATAGTGGCCAAAAAAGTGGATATCAAAATTTGATTAATTAGGGAGAATAGTTAATTACAAAGGAGTGGTTTGAGACGTGTAAAATAGATAGAAATGAGAGTTAAGGTTGGTGAAGACCGACACCAATCTATTGATTAGCCAAAAACTATAATCAAAAACGTTTTAGAGTTACTTCTCTTAATATTTAGTTTTCTTTTAAAATACATAAAACTGTTTTTTCTTTCTTTATTTTCTGATATATATATATATATATATACTTTATAACTTTAATAATGATAAATAAAATGCCAATTTCAACAAATATTAACGGAGAATTTGAATTACTATTAATTCACAACTATTCGGTGAATTTCAAGCAAATATCGTCTGCTTCCTTTATGGTGGCTATATGTCTTCAGTGTTTTATGAGGTTTCAGCTTCTGCCTCCTGGCTCTGTCGCTGTTGGAGCTGTTTTCGGTTGAGATTTCTTCTCTGTTCACTTAGGTGTGTTTTGTCCTCTTTGTCGCAGTTTTCTTCTAGTTGCTACCTCCTACCTTAAACATATGTGATATTTTTTTTATCTACCTCATTAGTGGATTCGACGATTGTCTATGATCATTAGAGCATGTACATCGTAGGGTCCTTAGCAAATGTTCTTAAAAAAAAAAAAAAATTGCGGGCCCCACGTGAACAGTTAATAACTGAGTTCCAAAAGTCTCTAATTAAGAGTCGAGTCTTAACTGTTCGGCCGTACGTGGCCGAACGTGATTGGTCAATTTTTTTTTTTTAAATTTCGGAAAACACAAATATTAATAAAATATTCTGCTAAGAACCTCAATGTGAGTAACATGGATGGGCATGGTCTTAGATTAACGTTTCATCTTTTTCTTTGCCTTTGATTATATGGGCTAAATTGGTTTTTAGTTTGTGGTGAGTGTTAGTCCCGCCATGCTTTTCCTTTAGCTTCAAGTTTTGGTTTTTGGAGCGGTTGAGGTAGTCCAAGTGGTAGAAGGGTCTGAGGTGGCAAACACCATCCGGGTTCGACTCCAGTCGGAAACAAAAATGCCTCCTCTGCTCACAACGCGGGCACTGGGCCTAAGGCCCAGGGAAAACCCTCCCAGGTGAAGCTGGCCTGCGGCCTGACTGGGTCCAGGAAGATTAGTCTGGACCTCGGTCTGGGACCCTCCCTGGATTATCAAAAAAAAAAAAAAAAAGTTTTGGTTTTTGAGTGAAGTTGTGGTTGCATGCGATTTCCTGTGGTCTTTGGAAATTTCCGGTTCGGTATGCGATTTCCTGTGGTCTTTGGAAATTTCCGGTTCGGTTTTGTGTATTGTGAACTAGGGCAAGCGCAAACGGGGTATTTGATATTTTTGCCTTATTAGTTATTCGACTTGCGTTGTGCAAGTATTAAACTTTTTTACTTGTATTTCTAGTTGAGTCTCTCAAGTACTTAGTTGACCATCAAATAATTCAAAATTTTAATGTTTTCAAGTTACTTGATAATACTATTTGGTTATTTAGGTTCAAAGTTTAAATATTAAATAGATCAAAATTTTAAATTATAAAATATATATGTGAATGTTTTTAAACGAGTATAACAACCTTATTTATGAAGTTTTTCAAGTATTCTTAACATTGTAATTGATATAGGACAAAACTAAAAAAATAATGTATTCAATATCATTTGAATATCAAAAAACATGTTTTCAAAGTTTTACATAAATAATATTATTATTTAACGGTTAAGAAATATTAATAATTATCTAGTTAGTTGCTAAAAATCTGAGTAACTAGTCGAATCAAACCAAGTAGTTAAAAATATTCAACGCTTAGTACTTAACTTGTATTTATAAGTTTTCAATTTTAAATACTTACTTAGTACTTGTCTTGATTAAAGCAAGGAAAATATGAAATTAGTAACGAGTACGGATCGAATATCAAGTATTTGTGTTCACCTCCATTGTGAACCCATTATTTTTGCTCAGATTTTCTCATTTTTCAAGTTTAGTTTTAAGAGTTATTTTTACTTTGTATTTTGCTTAATCGTCCACCTATATTTTAAGTAAAAAGTTTGGTTCAAAAAATATTTAAAAAATACAGCATGCACAGTTTGTTTTTAGATAGCATTAGATGTGTGTTGTTATGCTATAGCATCTCCAATATAAGATGTTTTCTGATGAAAGAAAAGTTTCTTGACAAAAAAAATAATTCTTAACACGTATAGAAAAAAACAATAGATTTGTAGAGTCATGTATTTATTATTTCCCGTTCTATTAGGAGGCTCAATACCTAAACTAAGTGATACCACATGGGACATTGATGTGGCCTCCATATAATATACCAACCCATTGACATTATACAGGGGGTTGCATTTACTTTTTACGTTCATGCATATACTTTTTACAGGCTAGTTCTGTTTTATCATAGTTTTAGTTTATGTGTGTTTTCATTCTGTTCATCATCTAAAATGATGATGCAGCCTCAGAATCATACTGATGCTAAACCACTTGATGATCAGTTGATCTCAAGCCAAAGGGGTGTGGAAGATGGTGATGAAGGTAAAGATGGTGATGATGGTTTTGGGATTGACTCACTCAATCAATGGATGGACAGAGATATGAATCACTCAACACTTTAGACCACAGATTCTATAGTACTAGATGAATCACTCAAATAGACTAGAGAACAAACACAAAGAAAACACAGACTTTGTGAAAGAAAAACAGAAACAATTTCTATTGCTTTTTTAGATTGATCAAGGGTGATTTAAAATGAATTCGAAAATGAGCTTTTATAGGCTCATAGAAAACAGTCTGAACAAGCTAAAACTAGAAAAGAATCAAAAAATATCAAGAAATGGCCATTGGAGCATTGATGGGAAAATCTGTCACATAAGGAAAGGTCTTGAGCTTTGTATCTTGACAACTTTGGAAGGTAGAATTTCGAACTTGGAATCTTCATATGCCTTTGTGAAGTCTTCAAAACGTGCCCAAGTTGTAAGGAATATAGCTGTTGGAATTGATTGCCAAATGGGTCCAAAAAAGGTAAGTGTGGCTCCTTGTTGATCCTCCTGATTAAATAGTTTCTAGTGCATGCTAAGGTGTTGGGTGACTCTTCTGGATGGTTTTATATGTCTCCTGAATCCTTAGATATATCTCCTGGTAGCCAAAGTCTGGTTTGCAATTGATTAAATCCTTGAGCCTCCAAATAAAGCAAGCTGAGAATCAACCGGTTTAGAAGTTGAATAACTTCGTCTTCTGAGCTCCAATTGTGATGATTCAAAGTTCCTCTGATTCCTTGATGGGTTAAGTTTCTGGAACAAGTTGATTTGTAGCTTAATTCCTCCTGGTTGGATAGATATGCTCCATTACATGCACATATGTATCTGGTGCGCCCAAACTGCTTCTCTCCTAGGGTCTTGGTTGGTTGAAATGTGTCATCTTCATGCTCCTTGGTTGATGATGACTTGATGTCCTCATCATACTCTCCCTCTTGAAAAGGTTTCGACCTCGAAACTTTATAACCTGCACCAAGAGAAAGCAAGTTAGCTTTCATTCTCCTTTGGGAGTTTAGGATCTTACCTTGATGTATATGTGGTCTGGTGATGAGTTGAGTGTCTGGTGGTTCTCCTTTGAGCAGATAAGATAGTAGTACTCCTCTTCTTTGGGCTGGTATGACGTCTCCTTTGCTTATCTTTCTTCTGCTCTCCTTAAAACCTGCAAGTATCTCATCACTTTGGCCAAGAAACAAGTGTATTATGGATTCTTTATGATAAGATGAACTTTCTGAATCTACTTCCTTAGCACTAGTTTTAGAAAAGCTTTCTTCTTGCGGTTTTGAACAGATTGTTCCCTCATGCTGCTGTATAACACATTCAGTGTTCTTAGCTTGGTCTGGTGGTTTCTCTTTGATGCTCTCCTCCCCTTTAGTACTTTGTTCAGTGTTGGTACTTAGTGTGATGGCAGTGGATTGTACTTCCTCTTTTCTGTCCATCTTTTCTGCTCCTGCATCAAATCCCTTTGACAAAGACAAGTGCATTATACTAGAATTGGAATTTAACAAATCAGATTGAATCAAACTACTGGTTTTAGATAATTCAGTTTTCTCTTCTAGTAATTTAACCTTCTTTAATGGACAATGTACAACATAGTGTCCTCTCTTATGACATCTATAACATGTCTGATGTTTAACTTTATTAAAGTTGGAACACTTACCTTGGTGTGGTGCTGTTGGTTGCTTGTGTAAGGTACTAGAGCTTGATACATTGACCTCTTCCTGTGGTTAACTGGTACTCTTCTCTTGTACTGCTTTCTCTGCCGGTTTCTTCCTAACTCTGGAAGCTTGTTGCTTCTTCTTGCTGGACGTTTTCCTTCTTGCTTTAGGGCTGGAAGTCTTTGTTGGTGGGGTAATTGTGATCCACCTTCTTGGTTCTTCAGGAATTTGGCACCTTGACTCGAGTAGCTAAGACATCAAAGATGAGTAGAACTGAAGTCACAAAGGGAGTGACAAGTAGTTACCATCTCAAGGAGAAGATGATGCAGCCTCAGAATCACACTGATGCTAAACCACTTGATGATCAGTTGATCTCAAGCCAAAGGGGTGCGGAAGATGGTGATGAAGGTAGAGATGGTGATGATGGTTTTGGGATTGACTCACTCAATCAATGGATGGACAGAGATATGAATCACTCAACACTCTAGACCACAGATTCTATAGTACTAGATGAATCACTCAAATAGACTAGAGAAGAAACACAAAGAAAACACAGACTTTGTGAAAGAAAAACAGAAACAATTTCTATTGCTTTTTAGATTGATCAAGGGTGATTTACAATGAATTCGAAAATGAGCTTTTATAGGCTCATAGACAACAGTCTGAACAAGCTAAAACTAGAAAAGAATCGAAAAATATCAAGAAATGGCCGTTGGAGCATTGATGGGAAAATCTGTCACATAAGGAAAGGTCTTGAGCTTTGTATCTTGACAACTTTGGAAGGTAGAATTTCGAACTTGGAATCTTCATATGCCTTTGTGAAGTCTTCAAAACGTGCCCAAGTTGTAAGGAATATAGCTGTTGGAATTGATTGCCAAATGGGTCCAAAAAAGGTAAGTGTGGCTCCTTGTTGATCCTCCTGATTAAATAGTTTCTAGTGCATGCTAAGGTGTTGGGTGACTCTTCTGGATGGTTTTATATGTCTCCTGAATCCTTAGATATATCTCCTGGTAGCCAAAGTCTGGTTTGCAATTGATTAAATCCTTGAGCCTCCAAATAAAGCAAGCTGAGAATCAACCGGTTTAGAAGTTGAATAACTTCGTCTTCTGAGCTCCAATTGTGATGATTCAAAGTTTTTCTGATTCCTTGATGGGTTAAGTTTCTGGAACAAGTTGATTTGTAGCTTAATTCCTCCTGGTTGGATAGATATGCTCCATTACATGCACATATGTATCTGGTGCGCCCAAACTGCTTCTCTCCTAGGGTCTTGGTTGGTTGAAATGTGTCATCTTCATGCTCCTTGGTTGATGATGACTTGATGTCCTCATCATACTCTCCCTCTTGAAAAGGTTTCGACCTCGAAACTTTATAACCTGCACCAAGAGAAAGCAAGTTAGCTTTCATTCTCCTTTGGGAGTTTAGGATCTTACCTTGATGTATATGTGGTCTGGTGATGAGTTGAGTGTCTGGTGGTTCTCCTTTGAGCATATAAATATTAAATATCATATATATTTATGCATTTAAATATTAAATCATATATTTATGAGTTAGAGTTTCTAGGACTAGAATTTGTATATTCTAGTATTTTTTTTGGAGTTTGTTTTAGTCTTTTGTAGATGATGAAGAGTTTGGAGAATTAATTATAGGAGAGGAAAATGAAAGGAAGAGGTTGTGTCATGAGTTTGGTGAACAACAATATTTCTTATGAAGCAAAAAAAGAGCCAATGAATGTGGTTTCTTTGTGTTGAGCTAAGTGGAGTCAACGTTGGTGTGCAATGAAGTCAATAAAGGTGGGATCCCATGCATGCATCGTCGACGTTGGCGTGAGACTTGGTAAGCCTTTGCCCCCCCCCCCGTCGACGACTCCATGCGATGACCCGTGGCGTGCCGTACTAGGCAGCGGTCGGGAGGCAAGTTTCTACGCGGTTGCCCTTACGGCCAAACACCAACCGCGAGCCAAGGCAAGATCTGCGCCGTATCAACAGCGGTTCGGCCAGCGTAAGTATCCAAACCGTAACGTCCTCCGCGGTTACTGACGCGGTCATGACCAAACCGCGAGCCACAAGAAGAATTAAGCCTGCTTACCTAGCGGTTCTCGTTGCGGGTATAACGTAACCGCTAACGGACCTATTTTTGTTGACTTTCGCTCTTTGACTTGCCATTTGACCCAATTGAACCGGGTCAACACCCGGTTTGTCCCGGGTTGACCCGGTTCGTCACTATTCACCATATAAGCCAAAAACCTATTTTTCTTATTTTCTAAGCTTTCTTTGTTCCAAAAACCTCTCTTTGAATATTGGAGAAGAAAGTTTCAATCTTTTATTAATCTAAGAGTTATTTGTGTTTAATTTCTTCTCTCCTTTCTTTAATCTTTTACTAATCATCATGTTTAACATCATTTTCATGAATTTTGTTGGACTAAGTATGATTAGTGAGTAGTTTCATTTGAGGCTTATGGGTTAGGTAGATTAGAGTGATTTAGAGTGATTCATGGATGCTTAGGGCTTAATTATGATTGATCCTTCCTATCTAAATGTGTTTATTGCTAGATTGACATTGATTAATTTGGTTTAGATGTATTGGGTTTTATTGCACACCATGTGTTCGATGAAATGCTAGATTGGATTTTGATGGAAATTTACATGTTTTAGCTCATGAAAGTGAATGTCTAAAGTGTTTATTAGCTTAAGAGAACTTGAGATTAATGCTTGCCTTGTTTTTATTCACAAATGAGAATTTGATCTTGACTAAGGATTAGGCAAAGTAATTAGTACCAAGAGATTGGATTAATTGATTGATTAGTGTTCTTGCTTAGGATTAGCATCTATGATGATTGTTTAAGCATCCTTGATAGCTCTAGATTGCTCTACTCATTGACCTAAACCCATTGGCCTTACTTTTATCATTGATTTCTTGAGTTTGATCTTGTGTTTACTCTCTTTTACTTGTTTGATTGAATTAAATTGCACTTAGGATATAGAATCATAACTGAATTTGGTTTGCTTGACTAAAGTGGTATGGTGTATTCATATTGGTCACTTCTATCCCAATTTGGTTCGATACCTCTTGCTACAACGATAAGCAAGAGGAATTGATACCTCTTTAAAAGGATTGCAAAATCCTTGTTATCATGGTTCTCCTTTGAGCAGATAAGATAGTAGTACTCCTCTTCTTTGGGCTGGTATGGCGTCTCCTTTGCTTATCTTTCTTCTGCTCTCCTTAAAACCTGCAAGTATCTCATCACTTTGGCCAAGAAACAAGTGTATTATGGATTCTTTATGATAAGATGAACTTTCTGAATCTACTTCCTTAGCACTAGTTTTAGAAAAGCTTTCTTCTTGCGGTTTTGAACAGATTGTTCCCTCATGCTGCTGTATAACACATTCAGTGTTCTTAGCTTGGTCTGGTGGTTTCTCTTTGATGCTCTCCTCCCCTTTAGTACTTTGTTCAGTATTGGTACTTAGTGTGGTGGCAGTGGATTGTACTTCCTCTTTTATGTCCATCTTTTCTGCTCCTGCATCAAATCCCTTTGACAAAGACAAGTGCATTATACTAGAATTGGAATTTAACAAATTAGATTGAATCAAACTATCACTGGTTTTAGATAATTCAGTTTTCTCTTCTAGTAATTTAACCTTCTTTAATGGACAATGTACAGCATAGTGTCCTCTCTTATGACATCTATAACATGTCTGATGTTTAACTTTATTAAAGTTGGAACACTTACCTTGGTGTGGTGCTGTTGGTTGCTTGTGTAAGGTACTAGAGCTTGATACATTGACCTCTTCCTGTGGTTTACTGGTACTCTTCTCTTGTACTGCTTTCTCTGCCGGTTTCTTCCTAACTCTGGAAGCTTGTTGCTTCTTTTTGCTGGACGTTTTCCTTCTTGCTTTAGGGCTGGAAGTCTTTGTTGGTGGGGTAATTGTGATCCACCTTCTTGGTTCTTCAGGAATTTGGCACCTTGAGTAGTATGGCTCTGTTGAGATCTCTTCTACAAACTCCTTATGCAGCAGCTGCTTCATCTCTTCCCAAGTGCGGTCTGGTAGATCATATTCAAGCCTGAGGTAAGCATCCTGATCCCATTCTAGATAGGCTTCTTCAATTAAAGTTTCTTCAGCAATGGTTGTCTTCTCCTCTTCTGGAACTTGATTTGCTTGAAACCAGTCATCCATATCTCTTTCCCACCTTAAGTAAGCCCCTGGTCCTTGCACACGGCCTGAAAAACAGATGTTGTATGGCTCTTCTTGACTTGAATCACTTTCTGGATCATAGTCTTGTGGTTGGTCACTCATGGACTGATTGTATTCTAAGCACTCATCTTGAAACTCTTTCTCACACCATTCTTCTCGACTAGTCTCAGAGTTGCTTTCCCATGTTTCTTCCATGTGTTCTTCTTCTGTCTCAGCCTTGGTGTCTCCTTCTGTCTCCAAAGACACATTCAAGTTCAGGTTCTTCTGGAGCTGAATCTTCACCAAATACAGATTCTTCATATTCAGAGTTTTCTCCATGATATGCTTCAGATTGTTCATCTTCTTCCTCATGCTCATGTTCTGCTCCATGAGTGGTGCCTGAAATAGATTGTTCCTCCCAAGCTTCATTACTTGCTTCTTCTTCATCATAGATTTCTTCAAACTCTGGTTCTATACTGATATCAGAATCAGTGTTTTCTCCTTGCCATGAGTAGTTGTCGGATTCTCCTCCACCACTCCAAGATTGGTTTTCATCTTCACCCCAATCTACCTCTGAAGTGTTGAAATCACTGACCATTCCTTCATCTTCCATGCTTTATCTCCTGTGTTACAAGTTTGAAAAGTGTATGAGTGTATTCAGAAAGTCATAAAAGAGTTATGCAATCGAAAATAAGAAATGGCAGAAGCTTTTTTAACACTTTCCTTCTTTTGTAAACTTTTGGTTAAAATACTTAAAGTAAAACCTCTAATAACTTTTTTTGACTTTTTTTTTGTTTGAAATTCGAATGAAAAAGCTAAAATAGGATACTGAATAATTTAAAAAAAGGAAAGAACAGGTTTTAGGACTTGGAAACAAAGGAAATTCGATTAAACACTTTCTCTTTGGTTTTTCTGGGTTTATGAAATCAAAATAAGAACACTATAAACAAAATTGACAGAAACACAAACTTTGACACTTTTGCTTTTTGGTTTTGAGTTTTAAAACAAAATAGGAGTGCAAAACAATGAACTAAAGATATATAACACAAAACAGGGACTCTTTTTATAAGGCTTTTCGATTAAGATGAAAACAAAAACAGAATGATAAGCACACAAGTTTTTATGGGTTTTTTAAAAGGAATGCAATGAAAACAGACTAATAATTAACTAGATGAAATGAAGAAAAACAGACTGAGAACAAAACAATTTTTTTATGGGTTTTGGTTTATAAGAAACAATGAAGAACTATCAAAACAAAATCAATAAAACTTCTTATGGTCTTTTCTGGATTTTTCAAAACAAATAAGAACAGAACAGGAAAAAAAAACTGAATCAAAATTTTTTTTTATGGTTTTCGTTTTTGAAATAATAAAACAGAAAAGATAAGGTTTGGATGAACACAACCTGATGGATAGGAGCTTTTGAAGCTCTGATACCAGATGATGCAAATATGAATGACAAACAAATGAACTAAACAAATGAACTAGGAATTAAAACATAAAAAGATAAAAAAAAATGAACATAACATAAAGATATGAACAATCAAAGCAGATGATTTTTATGGGTTTTCAATAGGATATGCAATGAAATCGATTAAAACTAAAAGATCTAACAAAACATAATGACTTTTTATAGCTTTTTCTTATGAGGATGCAATAACATAAATCAAACAAACAATGAAAAAAAAAAATGAAAACAGAAATGAATGCAATGAGTTTATGGATAGAAAACACCTGTTTAGGAGCCTTTCGGCTCTGATACCAGATGATGCAGGCACGGATAGAGATGGATCCAAAGCTGCTGGTTGTGTAACACTCTCAGCCTTGAACAGAAGATGGATTCGAGATGGTTTGATGATGGAGATGAAGCAGCTGGTTGTGTAATACTCTCTGCTTAATCTAATGGATGGAATGGAAGTGAAATAGGTTGATGGTCGCCACAAAGCTCTATGGACAGGAATTTGGTTTATCTTTTGTCAAAAAGTTTTTTTTTTTTAAGAATGTATTTGTAATTGCAATTTTAATAAACCATCTAAAAGGTACACAACTGTATCTTTTTAAAAAGAATCAAAATAGAAATACCTAAAATCAAATTACTAACATATTTATAGTTGTTTATTTTTTTTCAAAATAAAGATTCGGTTGCAAAAGATGTAAAATAAAAGTATCACATGACCACAAAAAAAAGAATAAAAGTATCAATTTAAAACAAAAATATATTGTTGACAAAAAAGAAAAAAATATAGTGAAAACCATTGGTATGGCTCCTAGGTTATTCACATAGATCACTTATTTGTGCTATATACAAAATATTTTTTATATAATTTTGAAATTCGAGACATTTCCATGGAAAGTTTAAACTTGCACCCATCTCCGACTAAACTTTCATAGGTTGGGACAATATCGCTGATCACTATCAGGACCGGTTTTGGAGGTGTGCAGAAGGTGCAAAAGCACAGGGTCCTACCATTTTTATCAGTTTTTTAAAGGGTTTTAGGGTCTTAATTTTCTTAAAATTCTGTAAAAAAAAAACCCTAAATTTTAGTATATAACATATTTAGAACAACATTAATAATAATAAAAATTGATGAGCACAGGGCCCACTTTTTCTTGAGCCGGGCCTGATCACTATCTATCAATTCTTGAGGCCCGCTTATATAAAGCTTAAACTAATTGTTAATGTGATCCCCAAACTAATTTTTCACCCCGATGATGATAACGAAAAACAAATTCTTAATTTGATAATAGACAATGTCGTTATGAAACCTTTGGACAGCCATGCTGCTATTGCTCGCCTTTTGATATTCCTAAAACTTCTCTATTTTGGGCTTTCCAAAGGCCGTGAAGCTTCTGTCTGGTACTGGGCCAATGTTTAATTTTTCTTCTGTTTCCATTAATTCTTGTCTCAATAAATCACATTCGAGAGAGAGGAAACAGTTTTCTATAAAGAAAAAAGTTGGTTTTGGAAACAACAATTAGGATAATATATTTTGGAAGCCAATTGCCCATTTTAAGAAGAAAATATTTTATAATGTTAGTTGACAATAAAAAATATATTTTATAATGTTATCTAGAATATGAAGACAAAATTTTATTAGGGATGTAAATCGGGTTGATCCAATCCGACTCAAAACCTATAAATCCGTAGATATTTTAGTTCGGCTCGGATCAATCCAAAAACAATTGGGGCTATATTCTAAAATCTAGTTCGGTTTGGCTCTAACAAGACTAAATAACTTTTTGAGCTTTCCAGGTTTTTTTATTCTCAAAAATTAAATAATAAAATTAAAGTTATATTATCAAAATAAATCTAAATTTAAAGAATAAAAAATCAGAAAGCTTTAATAGTCATTTAATATGTTTTTATTAATTTTAAATTTATATTATCAAAAAATCTAAATTTAAAGATAAAATCATTCAAATAAAATTTAGATAATTTATATTATCAAATAAAAATGTAAAATCAAAATATTTCAATCTAATTAGTAGAGTTTAGAATGAATTTCTAATTCAAAATTTTAAAAATCTTTATCACTAAAATGGTCATCACAATGAGAGTTATAAATAAAAGACAGAAAAAGATTATTAAATTTAGATAATTAAGAATATAAGCAAATTTTATATATATATATATATATATATATATATATATATTTTTTAATATACCTCTAGTTTGATAAAAATGATAATTTTGGATTTTTCGGACTGGTTCATTTCCGATCGAACTAAGTTCAAATGGGTTTAATCCGAAGGACCTGATTTTTTGGCTTATATATTAAAGCAACCTCTGAATTTTTAAGAGTCGGTCGGATCGGGTCGGGCTTCGGTCTTTGGTCTTAATTGACACCCCTAATATATATCATTACGTAAATAAAATTAGAACTACATTAAACATATAATTTGTATAATTTGAATTCCTTGTAAATTTTAAGAAACTCTTGTCTGATATTTTTTGTCACAAAAAAATGTCTGATATACGTTCATATGTCGTCACCAATTTAGAACAGATCATTTTTATTTTATTTTTGTTATGAAAGATAATCAATATTCAACTATTGTTGATGAGAATGGATCATTTTCTTTCTTTAAAAAAACTATTGTTGATGGGAATGGATTTGGTCGGCGACGTAATATTGTGAAATTGAGTGTTTACACGGTGGCATTTTCAGTTTGATTTAGAAAATAAATGACTATAAAAAGAATAGCTTAACAACTATTTTGATGAACATTTATTTTAGTGATAAACTCTTTTGATGAACTTTAAATAAGAAAATAATAAGATGAAATTAGAAACAAAAACAAAAACAAAAACCTCTTTACATGACTTTTTGTGTGTGCAAAACTCTTTTGATGTGTTGAGAAAAAAAAACTCTTTTGATGAACTTTAAAATAAGAAATAATAAGTGGAAATAAAAACTTAAAAAGTAGCAGATAAAGTAGACTATAGGAAAAAATCAAAAGACTATTTAAGCCGGAAGCTCAGGTTCATATATTTTCCATTCAATGTCTGCCACCTCCAGTCCAATCCACTCGTGCAATATAGGAAAGAAATATAAAAAGACAACAGCAAAAAATAATACTAAAATCGAATGGAAGCGGAAAGACAAAATCAACAACAATGGCCTCTCTATTTCTTTTTCTGATGTCTTTTTTTTCGTCTAAAGATTCATATATTAAACAGGATCGAAACCAAGTTTTACAATATAGCCGGATCAACTGGAATCTAAAATTTGAAACAAGTGAGAAAGATACTAAGCTCCAAAATAAAGAGAGGCCAATGTCCTAGTATTTTGAGAGAAACTGAAGTCGACAAATTTAAAATCTTCCAAAGACAAGTCCCTTTAAAACAAGAACAACGGATACAAACTTTGTGGATAACGGATAAATAGAAAAGCCAGCAGACGTGGAACTAACAACTTTGGACGAAGCGAAGGAGACCACCGAAACCGGAAGAAACCTGGGGCAACAGCAAACCGCTAAATAAACTCAAACACAACGATTAGAACACATAAAAGCATATATCTCGAATCTAACTTTTTCCACCTAATCTTAATCCTAACAAGTCTAAATCAAATTCCATGTATCCCCACAAAGGATTAGCCTTCCTAAATCTGATAAATGAAACAACTAAAGGATAAGACTGGTTATTGAAGAACACTAAAAACGGCATAAGAAGCATAAGGAACAAGACACGACGAAGCCAAAGATAACACTAATCGAAGCTAAACCAAATTCTTTTTCTCATGTCTACAAAATATATTTTTATCTTTTATTAATAACATTCAAAGGAAGTCTCCAATGTAAGAAACGACTGATATCTTGACTCAGACGCAGAACCAGTTTTGAAAACATTGATATAAAACATTCAAATGGATTCCACTTTATACCAAAATCCCAAAATTTATAGTTTTATACATTAATGGCGGAACCTCAAAATACTCTTTCGAGGTTTTTTTTTCACTCTTTCAACCAGTTGTCATTATCTCAAATTACTGACGTGAACATGAACATGTCTTCAAAACAAACTGGTGCTGTAAAAAGTTTTCAACCGTTTCTTGTCTTGTGTAATTCTATTTGCTTTCCAATAAACATTTGAGTAATCTGCGGAGGTACAGAAAAAGTTTCCCCAACATATAAAAAGCAATAAATAAAAAATATCAATAAACTGGTAAATAGTACCAAAATTCTAATCGAAATCTAGAATGATATTAAAACCAAAACCGAAAAGAATGATTGAGTGAATGTACATGATACTAATAAAATATTAAATGAGCTCTCAATAAATACAAAGCGACAGCCACATTGTTTCTCTCTCTCTTTTTTTGGTGAAGATTTTGACTCTTCATTCGTCCTTTATCGTTCGATTCTTTCCCTGAATGTTTGCTTCAGTTCTTCTCAGTCGTTAAAGTCTGTCCTCGATGTATCGAAGACAACCACTACAATGACATTATAACCCTTTAAATTTAACCAAGATGACATGGAAATCTGGTGGTGATTAGGTGATTTCTGATGTCAAATCATTTGTTGTGTTACATGTCGAATGGGGTCTTCATCAACGCTTAGTTGTGGTTTTTAGGGGGGTCAATTTGGGACAACGTCAAATATATAGATTCCAAAGAGGAGATAAGGTATAAATTCTTAGAAATGATACAATGTATAGTTTAAATAGATAAGCTTACCTATCAACTCGAGAATAATACAAAGAATGTATTAAATTCATTATATTTGTATACGCATTTATGAAACTACATAATACTATGAAAACTTAAATCTTTCTCTCCAAGATTCCAAAACAATAATGAAAAAGGGCTAAAATTATTAGTACTAAAACTTTGAACATAGCTATACATAAGTACTAAGTACTTAGTCCCACTTACCTACTACTAATTAAAAGCTTAAAGAACACATTTATTCTCGATGAGAACCACTTAATATTCAACTTCCTTTTATGATAATGGGTTTTATCTCAACTTCATAATATTATTTTGCTGTTAATATCTGACCCTACACAATTAACATCACACACAACACCTCTTTTGTGTTAATGGTCCTTCTTTTATCGTCCATTTGTAGCAAACCTAAAATAGCTTTGCAAATTCACTTCTTTTATTTACGTAATAATGGAAAAGGAAACCCACGTCAGCCTGCGGTTAGGTTTATTTCTTTATCTCTGGATATACTGCACGAATAAAGTTAGACCGGTCTACTGAATATATGCATGAATAATGTTAAACCGGTCTACTGGGTATACGTTTAAATAACGTTGGAAACCTATCAGGAATAACCAGTTGCGACCGATTTTCGACTATTTTGTCCGTCCGGAACAGGTTGTTTTCTTCTAGTGATGTTTTATATAAAATTAACATGATAGGATATGGAACATTAAGAAGAAAAAATAATTGTTTCGAATTTTAGTGTGTGTAAATATATGATTTATGTGAGTTGGATAGGAATTTATTAGAAAACGAAAGGTGGTGGCCTGGTCCTCACATGAATCCAACTAATAATTCAAAGGGTCTTTCTGAGCCATTGAAATTCAACTTATTTAAAGACCCATTGAAAATTTTACACAAGAAAACAGGTGTAGCCTTTTTTAGGTTTTTTTTATAAGACTTTCGGTACATTAGCTGTTTTATTTACTATTTATAACCTTAAAGGGCTTTGTTTCATGTATAGTTTTTTTTTTTTTTGGAACCATTTTCATGTATAGTTATACCAACTAAACTTTAGAATGAAATATACAATACACTATAGAAAGTAATTGGCTGGTGTTTTTGTCAAAATTATTAAAAATTATCCTTGATAAGCTTATATAGTTACATGGCTTACATATTGTATAAATAACTGTATATCGTATCATTAATTAATTAGTCACTCAAGATTTTGAGTAACATATTGTTATGTAAAATATATAACGCGGATGAATCGGACACGACCACTGTTCTGTGAATCCGTAATGCCGGCATTAAAACAAGATAATAATGCACGCAGTAGAAACCCTATTTTCTCTCCCAACTTCCAAACTCGCCGCCGTCAGCCTTATAAAGCAGATCTGATTTCTCTGGCGCAGCACCGGCGCCGGACCCCTTTTTCCTTCTTCTTTTGTCAGTGCCTCTGTTTGTGATGTGTTTGGGTCTCCGGTGGTGTCGTTGGGTTGCGGTAGGTTGTCTCGCCGTCATCCTATAGCGCAGACGGCACGGTCACTGCGGCGTCGCGATGGCTGCGGTGGTGGTGAGGCTTGGCGCGTCTGTGTGCTGGGTCTCTGCCGCTTCCGTCTTGTCCTCGGTCGAGACCTTGGTCCTCTGCTTTTCATACGGTGATTTTATCTTTCCATTAGTGTCTCCGGCGTGTTCTCTTCCAGGCATCTCGTGCTCGTCGGCGTGCGGTCGTGTTTCTCCTCCGGATCTACGGCCTCTCCTTTCTCTTCGCGGCGGAGAGGTGGTGTAGGATGGCCAGATCTCGTTCGAGCTCGGCGACGGCAAATGGTCTTCGAGGACGAGACCTTGTCCGTCTGTTTGGGCTCCTCGGTGTTTGGTCTCGTGGCAATCCCCAGCGAGGTGGCTCGCGGTCCACTTGGAAGCAGGATCCTCTGGCGGTGGTTCTCTGATGCAGCTCGGACGGGTGGCTCATCGGCTGTTACCGCTCTTCGGCGGTGAGTCCGGTCCCGTCTTTCGCAGTGTGGCCTGGGTTCTAATGGCAGAGTTTTTGGTGCATCTCGAGTCCGGTTCTTATGGCGGCTAACATGTAGTTGTGGGGGCTGGTTTCTGAAAGATTCGCCGATCGGAAATAGTAATTGGAGGTGACTCTTCGACGGTCCGCTTGGGATCCCTTGTCGACTTCTGCCGGTTAGTCCGTCATGAATCCCGGAGATCCTTTAGTCTTCGGAGAAGCTGTAGACATTTCTCTAATGAGGTTTGTGGACTAGCCTTAGGAGGATGCTTGTGGAAACAATGATGAGGACTCTAGTTCTTTAGATCTACGGAAAAAAATAGGGTGGTCAACGATTTATCGTTTGATTGCTGCTCTCTTGTCTAGTTCCGTTTCGGTTCTTCGCTCGAGACAACTATTAGCTTGTTGTTCCTCACGGTTCGGGTTGTTCCGCATTTTTGTAGTTTTTTTTTATTCATTCTGCTTTTTTTGTTTCCCTGTAATTCTGTCTCAAATCTAAAATGGTAATAAAATTTAATATTTTTACCCAAAAAAAAAAGGGCTGTTTGCAAAAATGCCCCTAAAATTGAAGTCAACCCTAAAAGTACCCTTTCCCTTCTCCTTCCCTTCCTTCGTTAATATATCTCCCTAATAATCTGTGTTTTCACGATAATGCCATCATCAGACTTCATATGAAGTCTGATATTTTTTACCAAAAGACAAAAAAGGCCTTTCAAATCTAACTTAATTACGAAACTGTCATCTTCTTCAGTTCACCCAAACACCATTAACAACCAATTTTGAACTCCTAATGCCTCACACAACCAATTTCGACCCATAAAAACTCCATATTAGAGTTCACAACCTTCTATTCTCCTATTTTCTCTCCAATTTCATCCAAAAAACTCTTTAATTCACGTTCTACAAAATTTTAAAAATTGGATCTATTGCGATTTTGGTCATTCTTGCATAAAAATGGTTGGGTTTGTTGGGTATTGGTGTAACTAAAGTTTTGAGTGTTTGGGGAAGGTAAAAACGAGCTCAAAATCAGATTTATGTGATTTTTCACAAGATCCTCCGATTTTCAGATCTGTTTCGCGATTTCAGACTTCCCACGAAGTCTGATGAAAAATTATGGTCAACGAGAGGGTAGTTTTGCAATTGACTTTCAATTGACAGACTTCCATAGAAGTCTGAGAAATTCCTTTGAAAAAAAAAAAAAAAAATTATCTGACGTCACCAAGAAGTCAAAATAAGAAGAGGGTAGTTTTGCAATTGATTCAAATTTGATTTTTTAGTCAGACTTCTTATGTAGTCTGGCAAGAAATTGACCGATTTTTGACTTTTTGTCAGACGGGATCCGATGTCTGACAAAAAGGAGGGGTAGAAACTGCAATTGACCCAAATTTTCAGATGTTGACCAGAATAAGCGAAAAAATCGCCAGACTTCTAAATCTGTCTGAAAATAGGGAAAAATAACATCAGACGGCTATAGACATCTGAAATTTCAAACTCTTGTCAGACGGCTATAGACATCTGAAATATCGAATTTTGGTCAACGCTGGATAAAAACCGAAAATGCGATGTTTTTATCAGACTTCCCTCGCTGTCTGAAATTCTTGTCAGACAGCATAAGAAGTCTGAAAACTATCAAAATTCTTGGCGAAGTCTGACATTTCAAAATCAATTGCAAAACTACCCTTTACTTTTTTTCAGACTTCTCCCGAATTCTGAAAATTATAAAAGAAGTCTGACAATTGAAATTCAATTGCAAAACTACCCTTTTTTTTCTCAGACATCATAAGCTGTCTGACAAAAATTTCAAAAATTTTCAAAGCAGACTGCGTACGCTGTCTGATTGATTTCAGACTGCATCCGCTGTCTGACATTTCAAAATCAATTGCAAAAATACCCTCTTTTTCAGACTACCATAGAAGTCTGGTTTCACTACAATCAGACATCTATAGACGTCTGAAATATTAAAAACTTTTAAAATGTATTTTATTGAATATTTGCTATTAATTTTGGTTGATTTTAATTTTTATAAATGTGTGTTAGTTCTCTATGTTCTTTATGTGTGAGTTTTACATTTTTATATATGGTAATTATTTTTGAATCAATTTTTGAATAATATTGGCAATGTAGCTAGTAGCATCCGAGCTGGTGGAACGAATGTCTATGCGTAAACGTCATACTCCATATTATATATGTTGGTTGTTTATTGAATGCTTTGATATAATTGAACTGATTACACCAAATCATATCAATGTATCAATGAAGAAGTAGATTGGGATTAAGATGAACTACACAACCACATGTAGAGCGTTTATAAGCTTTTTCAGTAAGATCGCTAATGTGATGATGAGAGAACGAACTTGACATTTGGACTTGTTAATTTTATAAACTTTTAGCTCATAAGAATCAGACAGCAATAGAGGTCTGACGACCAATTCATCACCACTTAAGGTTATTTTAGTTTGTCATATGTTGGTGTATGTAATCTAAAGAGTAATGTTTTCTTCCAAGGTTAAACTAACCCATTTCTTGATATTGTATACTTTCAATGAACAAAATTCCTTGTTGATTTTGAGTAGACAAAAGAAATTTATACAACTTTGTATTTTTCTACAAGCATAGTACATAAGGAGAACTTTCTTTCTTTGATTTGATAATCCAATAATCTAATACAATACAATGTGTTCAACAAGAAGTCTAATAACCAGTAAAAATCTACAACAATGAGAAAACACCTAATTTAGTATCAAACTTCAGACTTCAAAAGTAGTCTAATATAAGACTTCATGTTGAATTTTCACTCTCAGACTTCTATTGTAGTCTGGTATTAGGCTCTCAGACTTCGTGTTCCTCGTAACAGTGAAATTTTATGAGCCATTAGCACATAATAAACTCCAACTCCAGCTTCTTTGGAGAGTCATCTGGATCAACCTTAAACCAAGCACCTGAAAAAAGTAAAAACACAGAGCTCTTGCATTAGTTAGCGAACAAGTCTCCAAGAAATGGATAATAAAGGATTGTTTGAGCAAATCAAAATGTATAACCAAAAGTCCAAAAGAGAGAGAGAGAGAGAAAGAGAGGTAGTAAAAAAAAGGAAGAATGTGAAGGTTTTTTTTTCTGGCTGTTATATGTGTGTAAAAAATAGGTTTAGATAAGAGGAGAGAATTGGAGGGAAACTTTGCCGCCAAATTTTTAATAATTAAAAATTGTAAAATATCCGGTATCAGACTTCATATGCAGTCTGAGAAGGAATTTCTGAATTGAGCGGGAATTCTGAAATTTTCAGGCAGAAATTTCCCGCCTTTTTGAAAAGTTTTCGTGTGCAAATTTTCGAAAATGCGGGAAATTTCAGACTTCATATGCAGTCTGAAATAAGACTTCATGACAAGTTTAAATACTCGAACCAGATTTACCTGGAAGTCTGAGAAACTCTCAGACTTCTATTGTAGTCTGGTATTAGACTCTCAGACTTCGTGTTCCTCGTAACAGTGAAATTTTATGAGCCATTAGCACATAATAAACCCCAACTCCAGCTTCTTTGGAGAGTCATCTGGATCAACCTTAAACCAAGCACCTGAAAAAGCAAAAACACAGAGCTCTTGCATTAGTTAGCGAACAAGTCTCCAAGAAATGGATAATAAATGATTTTTTGAGCAAATCAACATGTATAACTAAAAGTCTATGTCAAAAGTCTTAATTGGTTCAGTTAAAAAAACTTTGAAAACACTAAATTAGAACCGATCCATTCACCTATTTCACAGCTCAAAGAGAATCAACTATGAATCACATACATAAGAACTCATATGAGAGAATAAGCTTGAGAACATTTTTGGATGAGAAATTTTAGAGAAGTTTTACAAAAGAGAGAGAGAGAGAGAGAAAGAGAGGTAGTAAAAAAAAGGAAGAATGTGAAGGTTTTTTTTTTTCTGGCTGTTATATGTGTGTAAAAAAATAGGTTTAGATAAGAGGAGAGAATTGGAGGGAAACTTTGCCGCCAAAATTTTAATAATTAAAAATTGTAAAATATCCGGTATCAGACTTCATATGTAGTCTGAGAAGGAATTTCTGAATTGAGCGGGAATTCTAAAATTTCCAGGCAGAAATTTCCCGCCTTTTTGAAAAGTTTTCGTGTGAAAATTT